>JAQIVE010007143.1:0-10764 GCA_034698285.1 Sminthurinus bimaculatus
ACTATTAGAAATTTCCTCGTAAGACTAAATTCTGCTCCATTTATAAAGCATGTAGCAAAATGCCCCATGTCTTACTATTGGAAGCTGTCTTACTAAAAGAACATATACGGTATACATGTGTGTGCTTGTGTTTGTAGATAAATGCATGTATTCTCTGTATATTGATACGTTGTACTCCCGACAGTTTGACAGTTATGAATTGTTACACACTGCCTGATAGAATGATGCCCAGTTGTAGCAGAGTCACAATGCAAAAGTGAATCTGGCATCTGAATCAGATTTTTGAAGACTAAGTAAGCCCAAACTTTAGAAGAATGATGAAAGGATAGCATTATGTCATAGAAGCATTTGTATCATGGTAAAAAATGTATAAAAAGTATAACCATCTTTTGTTTAATTATTTTATTACAGCGGGTATAAAAAATTATTTCTAGGTAAATATATTATAGGTACAAAGTGCATTGTAACGCAGCAACATGCAGCAGTTACTATTGTACAAAAATGATTTACATAATACATAATACTCAACCTGTACACTGTACATATAAGTATTTTTGATTATACACGACTCAAGATTTATAGTTGGTAATATGAAAGGTAGATGAAATTGTTTTCTTGAAGGGATGCCCCTTAAAGTGAGTGTAAACGATAAAGAGAAGACGGATAAGCAAGAGCAAACTGCAAACTCCCAGGAGAACGCCAACGTAAACTCCTGTAACGGATGATCTATCCGTCGAACTTAGTTTGCTGAAAATGCCCACCAAAGTCCAGACCACAACTGAAAGAATTCAACATTAAAACTTTTACATACAATTTTTATTGTTCATTGTGAATATTAAATGATGCATTGTAAAATTGGCATACAGTACATATTTACCAAAGTATGGAGTGAACACGTATTGCAGAGGTTCAAAGAACTTGTAGTTCTCCAAAGGCAGCCAGACAAGCAGAAGGAAACTGAGAAGCCCAAGACTGATCAAATCTCCGAGTGAATCATTTCTGACTTCTCCCCCGTACTTAATTGCTATACTAAATATAATGCATTTTAAATTGCCAAATTTCAAAGAAAATTATTATAAACTTCATAATTGTATCTGCATGTAAATTATCTATGTATTTATGTATACTGTATAGTATACACACATAGCTTGTTTGTAAGTTAACCTTGTTCCACCGAAACTCGACACACAGTGTCAAAGTTCTCATTCCCGCATGTTTTACAAACAAAATAACTATATGTATCGCAAATATTTTTTCAAACAGTTCTTTTTCAGTCTATTTTTAAGACATGGGGTGGGTGGCGTTGAAAGATAATATGTATTGAGTATCTACTATCTACATTATATGTATATACAGCACCATAATAATATGTATTGAGTGTTGTGTAAAAATAAAAAAGCTATGCATATTTAAGTATCTATATATGTATGCTTATCAAAACACCATAATTCTGCGCATGGGGTTTTATTCACCTGAGGTTGACTAACGAAGCTAAAGTTGTCCAAGTTGTGTAAGTTGCTGAAATATTTATAAAAAACACCGTTATTACATAGTGAAATCAGTAATTATGACATACTATTGAGATTAAAATGTGAACCAAATGCATTCAAAATTAACTTTTAATATCATAGTATAGTGTGAAGAATCCTTACTAAAGTTTTTGAAAATTAAATAGCGAGAGTACCTAAGCCGTTTTGCGGGAGGAGAATATAGAGATATTTGTCTGTCACGTTCAGCTCGCTAGCTTTGGCGAAGAGCCTATGAATTAAACGTTTACAAAATTTGTATCAAATGTGCAATGGATAAATATCAAGTAAATGCAGTTAAAAGAATACATACTTAGACATGCATAAAATATGCATAAAATATCTAGAATGTTCGCACCATACTAATAGGATCAGAGTAGAGATGCGACATTTGTACTTTAGCATATTATTGTAGCATGAGAAAAGTGAGAAAAAAAATCAAGAGGGCTGTAACCCTTCATTAATTTTGTTCAACTTGAATACTCAAGTTTGTTCAACTTTACTAAGCAACCTTCTGAAATGCTCTTATTCCTCTCTTACTATTTTTCATACAATATTTATAAAGTACGAATGTATTTTATGCTGTTTGTTTTTACCGCCGGGACAAAATTCCGAGGAGGATCCAATTAGACATCACAACTAGAAAGAGAAAGACGGCCGATGCAACGACGTTTTTCCTGTATTTCATTCAATTAATTAAACTTTTAAATCATCAGCATGTCATCATAAAAACTTTGTGTTTTATGATTATCCCTTCGTACCTGTCCCACAGGAACAACCAGGCAACGTTGAGGATCATATTGATTATAAAGATGACACACATTGTCAAGGAAAAAACGATGGGGTCATTGTGCTTTTTCCTATAGATGTTTACTATTACTACACAAGAATGATTATAGTTAGTTTTATTTCGATTAAAATCATACATATTTTTCTTTTAGACCAACTCCTTAGGTGATAATAACTGAATAAACATTTTAATGAATTTATAAAACAAGAAAGGAAATTACAATAAGTGAATGACATTGAAATCCAAATGTAGATAACACTCCAACTATAAAGATATTTAAAACAGTACGTCGTTAGTACAAATTACAAATGCAAAAATATTGTAGTTTGTTGTCAACCAAAAGGTTTTGAAATGATGTAAAAAAATTTTTATACGAACATTGAAAAAGTCCATCCCGCTGGAGTCAAAACTGTTGGAAACTGCTTGGAAACGTCCGAAGTTCTTTCATTGAATATTTCTATGTAACAAGTAATAATGATATACATACATGCATAATAAGGTGCATAAACATTAGAGCAACTAATGCATATTTGTCACCAAATTAGAATTATGTAGTTTGAAGTTTCAAAATTTAAAAGCATGGGTATGTATTTTGTGTTTCACCTTTTTGACCCACGCCAGCCAGTGCATTAAAAATGATTGTGACGATAAAAGCAATTGTGGATATAAAAAATCCTGCAGCCAACGCTTTATTCCCACTCATTTTCCTTTTTAACTTTAAACTTACTTACGTACTCTAAATATACTCTGATACTTTTCCCTTGAAAACACTCAAAACAATTCAAATTCCCAAAGGGAATCAGCACATGATATAACCAGAGTTATAATTATACAAACAACAATTCAACAGTGATAGTAGGTATGTAATGATGACAGGAAGAGTTCACCTTAAAACACAAAGTAAAACGTAAATTTTATACAAATGTGAACTTGCGGAGAAGACGAGAAATTTTAAATATGTTCTGTATTATTTACTCCAAAATCTATTTTCAGTAGGATATTTATGTAATTATTTTACATATGTAACGAGTTTCTTCTTCACTCTCACTTCAGCAGTGTGTAAAAATACTATAGTTGTTGTCCTTCAAAGTATAATATCACCTGTCGCTTGTAACAATTATTTTCCTCCTCGTGTTATCAAAGACTGGAACTAATGACTGGAACTCATTACCTACCGATTTGACTAAACTTAATGGTTATTACTTTGGAGAATTTAAACCATCCATCAGTGTGAGTCAATATATTGCTGTCTTGTTTCAAAAATTAAAATTAGAACTCCCGACGTTCTGTACATTATTCTGTCATAATGTTATTTGATACTGAATAATTATACACTCAAATAAAGGATTGAAAGGAAAAGCACTTGCTAACTATACGAATACAAAATTCGATACACGAGCTACAACGAGCATTAGTGTTAGTTGTCAACCAGGAATGCACAAAATTGAAGAAACAAATTTGGCTTTTGACTATGCTAAATCTAAACTGACAGAAAAATGTGTCCAGCTATCATTTGTGAACGGTACTCACACATTTTGCTTCTTTTCTTGTTGACAGAGGCAAAGTGAGATGAGCAAAAGAAAACACACTAAAGCTTCATTTGTTCAGGAAGAGGAAGAATTATTAAATATATTTGTACAGTCCACATGTGTATACACACCATTTCATTTCATAGATACGTACAAGTCTGATTTAACAAGTGTAAAGTATACATTGCATTGTGTTCTTGGGCAGCAGAAAAATCCTCACATGAGCAAATAATGAAAACACAGGGCCACATTTGCTCTAAGCTCACATTACAAAACTCGAAAAAGTTGATCCTATCTCTCTCTTTTTCTCTCTTTCTTATGCAACCATGTTAAAAAAAATAAATAGTCTTATCGCTATCATTATTGCTGTAAGGATAGTACCGCCTGGCAAATTTGTGGAGGTAAGAATAGATTGACAATTGGTCGAATTTTAGTTCAACCTACATTGTGAATAGTATAGGTAGGTGCAAGAAAAAATATGTATGACAATAAGTATGTATTCACGTTTGTACAGTTAGAACGATTTGAGAAAATTAAAGCCGACATGAGGTTATGACACTGAGCAGTTGCAAACTAAGTAAGTGAAAATTAACGCGACAGTGTAAAGCAAGTGTTTGTCTTTTGTTTGGGAAGCAAAAGGGACGTTAAGCACAGTTACTTTTATCTTCAAGCAATGATAACATATTATGCACACAAATTCAGCACCAACATAAAGTTATCGATATTTACAAAGGCATTTGTTTCGATTTGTTCAGCCAACATCATATAATATAATCATTCTAAAACACAATCTTACTCTCGTATTCCAGAAGCTATAGAACCAGCATTTGAATAAATACATTTAAATTGTGTCGTTACACGCGGATTAACGAACGTTCAAGTTAACGACCAAGGTTCAGTGATTTCACTTTATTTTAATTTTGACCATCGAATTTTTAAGTTATGGACAGTGTTGAAATTTTACATGAATAATGACGATGAAACATGACAAGCTTTCTTGTGTATCCAATGAGCATGCAGGATGATTGGGCAAGGATAAGATACGTCATATGTATAATGTATATGTAGGTATTAGCAATTGGCAATATTTTTGCACGCTTGCTTTTTTTCTGTAGGCTCTCCTTTGTTTGTGTCTCGGTCTCCAATTAGAATGGCAAGTCAATACATATGTATCTAAATCTGTGTGTAATATTATATGTTTTCACTTTTTAAATGTAAACGTTGTACTTGTACTGCTTCTTTGTCCATGTGAAATTCAGCAAAAATAGATACGAATATAAAAATCATTCGGATTAAGAGATTGCAACCGAATAGCCGAATAGGTTCTCATCGTATATCAACACACATAAAGATTTCATTGGGCCAAAACTCATCATTTTGGATCAATCCAGCTAATTTATAGGAAAGGAGAGATTCTTTTCTCCTTTTATTTTTCTCTCAGTCCTCCTGACGTGTTTGAGACAACCTCGGATTGTTAGGTATAGTTACTTAGATCCGTGAGTACATATACATACATATGTAATACAGTGATGTGGCCCGTTAGTAAAAAACACTCGGGATTTGAGACAGAGGACAGAGAATGCCACAGAGCCAGACTTTTAATAAAATTAGAAAAATATTGCACGTGATTTGTGCCAAAAAAATTAGAAATAGTTGAGCACAATACACATGCTACTCAACAGTTGGAAACGGGGGGAGAACAGAAAATAAACTGAAAAATCCTACTTAATCCAACTTCCTACGATGTACGACGCGAGCAACTTTTACACAATTCCGAACTGGTGATAAGTTTACGATCCTAAAGAATACAGATATATACATAGGTACATATAGGTAGGTAGGTCACAAAATCCGTTATTATTATAATATTATAGATTATTATAGCCTACAATTATATGGGAAGAAGTAGAAGATTCATAATTTGCAGCTCCTTGTATGCTACTCAAAATTGTTGTAGATTAAAGGTATTATGAATGTTTCATCGTGTCATGCTGATACGGGGCGATATGATATGATATGATATGAGATATGACATGATATGCTATGCTATACAGTAATATGCTTTATGAATCTCGGGATAATTTTTCGTACTTTCTTCGTTGTCGCGACTATTTTTGAAGGGAAAACATGTCACGACAAGATATGTAAACATAGAACATGACAAGCGTCTGAAGCTTCATGTGAAAACTGAAACAGCAAACATATCTTCTTAATTATATTTGGTGCCCTTTCAATTTGCTTGCAAGGAAATACTGTGGATATTTTTTAAAAGCAATACTCGAACCACGTGCGTATACATAATGATAAAGTACATTATGTACGTAATACATATAAGTTGGTAATGTGCATTGCAGAGTTGCAAAGTTCGTTAAAACAGCACTTTATATGTATACAAACTCACTACAAGTTCACACTAGGAACGCAGTCTGTATTCTGTCTGTATGGACTATAGACAGCTCGCATTGTAAATATGCTATAGATACTCTTGAATATCCATACTAAAACTGACCTTGGCCTTCAATATGCTTATTGCCATTTTGTCCATGTGCTGTCGACAACACAGTTTGCACTATATGCTATAATATATGTTATATCTATATTCTACTTGTATGGTTAAAAGTTAAAATATTTACTATACCACAAATACCTACATGCCTACTTTTATGCAAGTCGAAATCCGTAGTAGATTATATAATTCCGTTTGGGATCTACTCTTTACTCTTTGCCTTGAATTTAACTGCTCTCTCACACTTCTCTAATTCCATCCACATTTTCCTCCAATTGTCCAGTGTATCCTTCATTCTACTGGCAATTTGTATTCGAAAATTAGGCGGCTGTGTAAATCCGCAATTAGTTTGCTAATATTTGCAAGTGGCTAATATAGTGAGATTTATCATTTAACCTATACTAGTTGAATATGAGTATGAAGACCTTGGCCTATATTGACGGAGTCTGGACCGGCGAATCGGAGGGGAAAACATTTCCGGTCTTTGACCCCTCAACGGGCCAAGAAATTGCGAGTGTTCCTGACTTGGGTGAAAAAGAAACGGTTCAGGCAATCGAAGCGGCTTCAAGAGCCTTTAAAACGTGGAAGAAGACAACGGCCAAGGTGATTTAACTGCAATACAAACATACAAAAAGACGTTCCCTGTATCATTTTGAAGTTCACTGAAGCTGAAAAGAACAAATGATAATGAAGTCCCTAAATATTTACATATTTTTCCGGTTCTTCTTTTAAGCATTTTTTAAACATGTATCAATATACTTATACATACACTTAAAACCTTTGATAAATTCATGGGAGCTTAAGTCGTTTTCAATGTGTGAGGGTTGAGACAGAGACAGATCTATGTATTTAGTTATTGTAGATGAAGACTCGCAATGCCCGGTGTAAACCTGTGGGTATATTCACACACGATTGTAATAATAAGGTCGAGTTGACAGTTTGTCAACCCGGTTCAATGCCAACAATTTCCTAGTCTTATTGTATCTTTATCTGATACAACATAGCCTCAAAGGGCAATACTCGTACATATTTACATAGAATGAAAAGTATATAGCTGTTGGATAATTTCCATCCCAAAATGTGTTTCTCTATCTCCGTTGTGCTTAACAACTCCTGTCTGTCTCTTTCTCTGCAACCCGTGACTGACTGACTTGATCTCATCATCGTGATATTTACTAGAAAAAATACGCCAAGAACTTTAAAAATATGTACAATTTACATTTACATATTATATTGTTATGTAGGATGTCGAATATGAAAATACAGTATTTTATACAAGAGATATAAAATATAATATTAATGCTTATTCTACGCACCATCAAATTTTCTTCATAGACGCACAATCTGCTTTCATTTCGCATGTAGAATAAAACTTGCAAAAAAACTTAAAAAATCTGTCCAAGCATTTTTCAACGTGCCCCATGGAGCGTATAAGATGGGAGAGATATGAAAGTTTTCAACCGTCAAATATAACTATGGACTGTGTATAGATAGTTCAACAACTTTATAAAAATTGAAACTTGATATGCACATACTTTTAATTTCTAATCTTTTTCTATCAGTGACTAATATTTTGTGCCTGTTTTGCTTTTTGTATGATTTGGTTTTCCTGTAGGAGCGAAGCGACGTGCTCAACAAAATTCGGGACAAACTTCTTCAAAATGTTGATTCTTTGGCCACTATTTTGTCACGCGAGAATGTAAATTGAACTTTAAGACGCCATTAATTAGTATTTAATGTAATTTTTAGAAGAGAAGAAAATTTAAATGGAGCTTACTATGTTTGGAAATTACAGGGGAAACCTTTGAAGGAGTCAAAGGGTGAAATCGGGTTTGCTGCTAGTTTTTTTGAATGGTTTGCAGGAGAGGCTCGTCGTTCATACGGTGAGACGATTCCCAGTTCAACGCATGGAAAAGAATTGCTTTCGATCCGAGAACCTGTTGGCGTTGCAGCCTTAATTACGCCCTGGAACTTCCCAATCGGAATGATCGCCAGGAAAGCAGCCGCCGCACTCGCTGCTGGATGCACCTGTGTCATCAAAGCCCCAGAGGATTGCCCTTTAACTGCCCTCTTCTTTGCACAAGTCAGTAAACCCATAAAATGAGTCGCATATATTCCGTATGATAAAATATTTACTCATCTGCTGTCATTTATCTTTCATATTATCTCATACGTAATTTTATATTTTATTTCTGGCAGTACCAATAGTCATCTATATGCAATCTATAACTAATCTACGTTGTGTCTCACAGTGTTGAATTTTTAATTCTACATAAGATGTTATTCTGCATGTACATATGTATGTGTACACAAGATATTGAAAAATGAGCGGTAGATTTTTATTATTTCCGTCGCCACCTTACATTGTACATTGTTGCAAAAGGTGGAGACTGAAATTAATATGTATAATCATAACTCTTCACGCCAAGCATGATAATGATTGTTTTGTATTTGCCATAAAAACCATCTCAACTGAAACTTCGACAATCATATTTGACAAAAATTTGTCAAAAAACGTCTTCCATATATTTACATAGGTAGAAGAGAGAAAAGGGACAAAAAGAAGAAAATGGAAAATCTGTAAATTTTGGAACTGACTTCAAACTTCAATGTTCGTTTAGGCTGTTGGCTGTTTCATAGGACGATGGGAAAATCGTGGGCACCTCGCCAATTCATTTATGACCTGAGATTAAAAACCAAGATGAGTCTTTACAGTTTGTCAATGTGTGTACGTATGTATGTGTAAACTTTGGGAAATTGTGGAAGGACTCCAAAAATTGCTAGATAGGTAGTACAGATTATGATACATATGATATATGCTATAACGTAGAAGTTATCAGTTATCGGTGTAAGTTTTCCATGTACTACAGATATACATACTGATTTACACATAACATTTACTACTTACTACATACATGTTTCACAGATTTTCACGGTATGCAAAGTGAGATGATATGATTTTGGCAAATTCCGATACAGAATAGTAGGTATATTATATTGCATTGCATACACATCCAAATATATACACCTAAGAGAAAATGGGAAGATGTCATCAATAAGCTCTCTGACTCTGACGATCTGTTGCATATACACGTATATGTATTTCCCGAGTTTGAAAAGTACATAAAAAATAAAAATGTGTGCTCAAGTTGCATATGACGTGTTTGTGTTTATATTACTTACCATTATCTGTAGATAGTTGAAGAAGCGGCTGTTCAGCCCGGAGTTGTCAATGTCCTCACCTGCTCTAGAGAAAGCGTAGAGCAAATCGGACAAATTTTGAGTACGCATCCCAAGATCGCCGTCCTTTCCTTTACTGGTTCAACTAACATTGGCAAGGTAATAAAATGAAGCTCCTTTCGTCGTCCCCAGTCCTCAGCTTCCAACTTCTCTCCGATGAAATTGCAAATTCCCAACAAGTCTCTATTTTTTATGCATGGAGATGCGATTTCAATTTAACAGTGCCACACAAATGGAAAATATTTATGCATATTATGTACATATGTACTTCTTATATAGTGGCTTTGTTCACGTGGAGGTTCAACCCTGAAGCGACTGCACATGGAGCTGGGTGGTTGTGCTCCCTTTATTGTATTTGACGACGCTGATTTAGATGCGGCAGTTAACAGCTTAATTTTGTCCAAATTCAGGTAATAGGTGATTTATAAAATGTCTTTACACCCTTTATTATGGAGAGATTTTACGTTTATGACAATATACATGCACTTATCATGTTATTTATATTAGAAACACGGGACAAACTTGTGTGACAGCCAATCGCATTCTCATTCAAGAAGGGATCCTGGAAGAGTTTACCGCAAAATTCGTTCAGGCTGTCCAAAAGCTCAAAATTGGCCCTGGAGTAGAGGTAAAAAGTTCCTGCTGACTACAAAAAACCTCCAAAATAGAGACTAGAGTCTCACACTGATCTTAATGCAATATTCAATGAACATAGTTTAAAATGTATGGCAATTTTGCAGGATCCCGACATTGGACCACTGATTAATGACAGACAATTCCAAAGGGTTCGTCAAAAACCTCGCCAGATTTTGTTTTTTGAAAGGCTTCACTTCTTACGTATCAATGCAAAAAGTTGATCATACATACAATTTGAAATTAATACACTACGCATATTATGTATTTCCAGTTAAATGACATAGTCTCTTCGAGTGTGGCTCAAGGTGCCAAAATCGTGTATGGAGGGAAAAGTTTGGAGGATCTTGGAAGTCGATTTTATCAACCTACTGTGATTACAAACGTTGACCAGTCTATGCGCCTTTATACGTAAGATCTGAGCATGTACTTACGGATAAATATGAACAGTTTTCCTATATGTATACCGTATTGTTCCATTTAGTAGGACACCGGCCCCTGAATAAGCATTTTGATGCGCGTGCAAATACGCAAGCGTGC
>JAQIVE010007144.1:0-10763 GCA_034698285.1 Sminthurinus bimaculatus
GTTATCCGGGATTTTCTGAGCTTGGAACATTTTTCGCCATTAGCCGTTTAGTAGTTCAATTTTGATGTTCAAATTGTTTTATTATATTCCCAACTGAGGAGCTATATATGACGCTGCAACTTGAGATGTACTGTATAGCCGACTGTTTATGAAGTCGATGTTGGTGTGGAGGATGTGAATGTAGAAAGGCAAATCGAGCGATAGACGGAGAAAAGAAGAGACTTTACTATTTATATGTATCTCGACTCCTTTACTTCCCCTTTTTCGTATTTTCTTCGATTTATACGTACACATATATATGTATGTGTGTGTGTGTGTTAGATTACTTTTTCTTGGTGACTGACTTGATAGTCTGTCTCAGAGGGACTTCCCCTTTGGTTTGATAGTTGTGTAATGACCAGGAGTAGAGAAAAATTATCGTTGAGCTCTTTATTTTATTTTTATAGTCACTTTATGAGCCGATTCTCATTCGAGACGTGATTTCCTAGAATTACCTTTTCCTAGAGCACTTGAACGAACAAGGGAAGGCAAAAAAGAGAAAGAGCACATAGCAAGCACCCCAGTGTCCTTCGATTGATAGAGTCACTGCGATGTAACGCTCCTATTATATAGGCTTGATGACAATCATTATATTCCCTGCCGTAACCATAAAGCCCTTCTTTCTTGTTCCGTCTCTCAGTAGACCGATAGAGAATGTGAACCGACCGTCGCTCGTCGTCGTTGTCGTTACACGTGGGGTATGGTTCCATAAATTGCATAGAAAGGTTTCAATTCTACACTATTATAAAGCTCGTCACCCTCATCTTATTCTACTATGTTGGTGTGTGTGTGTGTGTGGGTGTGTGGATGTGTGGTAATAATAATAATAATATATGTTTCATTGGATGAAAGGAATAAGGAAGGAAAAGTATTATGCGAGTCTTGATTTTTAGAAGAGAATCCCGGCATGTTTTTTGCTCATTCGTTTGTATTCGTATCATGTGGTGATGGCAATGGCGATGACGGTGGTGACTCAATTTCAATATCATATGTCCACTGTCTATTTCCATCTGCTTCACCCATTTTCTTATGTATTTTCTGTTTTTGATACGTTTTGAAAAAGCGACTGCCTTTATGGTCGACGACCTTGTTAATAATACAATGATACTTGTAATTGTAATTATTCGTGTAATGCAAGCAAAATAGCGGGATTGATAGATAAATATTTGTCATGAACAGTCTTGATGAGTATTTCACAGAGTTGTTTGTACACATGAAATAAAAGACCGTATATATGTGTGTATATGGTTTTATCCTTATATATTCAGGAACAAAAGTAATGTTATGCCGGGAGTTGCAATAATAATAATAATAATAATAACAATTCACTCAATAACTACTGAAGTTGAGTGTTGGATTTTGAAATTGCCAATGCTTCATAAATATTAATGGAAAATTATGATTATGACTGCCATTAAAATATCATAATGTAGAGCCCCTTTGAGTTTTTATGTGTATAATGACAGGAGTGCACAGTAAAATTCAGAGAGAGTAACGAATGATATGATTATTTTTGTCTAAATGAATATATACATGTATGCGGAGGGGAGAGGGTCGTTGAATATTTATACTGTTTGAATATCGATTGAAAATTAAAGTTTTATGAAAAAAATTAGGGTTTACAAAAGGAATCCTTTTGAAACTTTGGGTGAGTATTGCCTATGCGTATTAATCTTAATGCTTTAAAATGAATATTTATGACCGCATGGGAGAATAAACATTTTATTCTTTTAGAGTTTGAGATTTTTAGTTACACAATTTTCCTTGTTAGATCATCCTCACATGTAGCGTAGCATGCAGTTTTTATACGCATATAAACTGTCTCATAAAAGGTAAATAAGGTAGACTTGTGACACTTCTACTTCTGCAAGAAACAGTATAAAGCACGCCGTCTCCATCACTGCAAATGTTAGTATAAAATTGTGTATTAAAATGTATGTGTGTGTGTGTGTGTATATATATTCAGGAAAAAGAAAAGAAATGAGAGAATGGATGATGGTGATGATAATAATAGTAATGATGATGAAGGATATAAAACAAACTGTACATATAACCACGTGTAAATGATCGATGCTATTAAGCAGCATCAGACTAATCGTAATAAGTAAGCGGCGGACAAAACTCAATACTTTTCGAGTAGTCTTAGTAATCGTGTCGTCGTTACTTCTTCTCCTTGTTTTTCATCGTTGTCGTCGTAGAGTATATTGCGTATGCAGTTAGTGAGTAATAGACGTAAAATGTTGTAGTAGTAATAATACTCCTACGTTGTCTTCATTAGATGGTGGTTAAACCGTTAAAAGTTTTGGCAAGCTTTTATCTTCGCGTAAATACCACTGTTTTAATGGGCTTCAAATTATATGGGATAGTGTGTTGAGAATGTAGGAAATTTCATGAGCTCTAAGCTTTTTATACAGGATATTTTATAATATATTATCGTAGCACTTATGCATACTTGTACTACCAGCTTTGTTACATGTATGTATAGGAAATTACGTGTACATATGTATTGTATGTATAACGTACTAATGTTTAAGTTGTGCGTGTCGTATAAAGTTTTCCTCATAAACGGGTTATTAATACCTTCAGTCAAATCACTGTACTGTTTGTTGTAATGGTTTTATTATCAAACACAATTGTGTTGTTGTCAAAATATAAACTCACATTACACTAATATAGCTACCTCTCAATATGGTTATATTACTTTTCAAGGTAGTAATTGCCATTAGAAAAAAAACCAACGTTTGAATTAAAAGTAAACCACCGAATATGATAAATGGTTGAACAAAAAAAAATTAATTATGCATAAATTTATTGGTAGGAGAGCTGTATGTATAAACTTCAGATTTTTCAAGGCAAATTTTCTCATCTGAGGGTAAACGTTTCAACTAACGATAAGTAAATTTTGTGGCACATACGAAATTAGAGGAGTCCAATTATAATTCATATCTGTAAATTTTACTATAGCCAGTTTAGTTATCAGTTAAGACCCCGGGTATTAAAATAGGATACGCATCCATTTTCCACTGTGTGCAAAATGTAAATGATTAAAATAGTGTGTTCAAATTCGTGGGTTCTTCCCAAAAAAGGTGTCAGTTTTTTTTCGAAAAAAAACCTTCACGGCAACAGTTTCATTTCAATACCCGCACAAAATATTTAGGGCGAATTTAATTTTTTTTAGAATGTAAAAGTTTTAGCTCATGAGGCCCTGAATCGGAAATACAACTGACATGTAGAGACACACTATTGTAGGTACATATTATTATAATAGTACATGTATGAAAATCAAGCGGGCATTCATGCAGTCACTGAGTCGAAATAGTGAGTTACCGTTTAATGTTTTGGATGTGTGTGTGTGTGTGTGTAAATACTGAGAGCGAGGAAAAAAAGGAGAAAAAGAAATATTTTCCCATGATGTGTATTTGAGGAGAGTCGACTGTTCTGTTTGGTGTGCTTCTCTTCTTTCTCCCTTTTGTATAGCTACTGCTGCTGTTTTTGGTTTCTCGCATGCGTCCTTTTATAATATGTGTGGGGAAATAGTTTTCGCGTCTGCCTTGCCTGGCATCAGTGGTCTGGGTTTGGAGTCTCCTTTAGCTGGCTGACTTGCTTGCCACCACCAACTCTACCACTATACTACTCGCTCTTTGTGACTACATTTACTACATACAAACTCGATGGATTTTTTACACATCCTGCAACATACGGTTAGACGCACGGCTATAAGGACTAAGCCGAAGCGAGTGAGTGAGCGGCTTCGGCTTCTCTCTTACAATTTCCAACTCCATCTCCCCCAGTCATGTATGTATGGATGTAGGTACATGAAATATATGCACGTATACTGAGGCTTGGGTTGGAGAGAGTAGATGATTCTTTTGCCAAATCTCTGTACGATACACTAGACAGTAATGCGTCGAGTGTGAACCCAACTCCATCGTTCTCAGACTCTCTCTCCGGTTTTTATAATAAAAATAGTTCTACCGTTGCCATTGCTAGTTTCCTTTGAATTTGAGCTTTTTTGTGTTTCGACGTTGGAAAATTTTGGTGAAGTAGCCGGAAGAGAATTGTTCATGTGTTTTAAGAAATAATATTTTTAATAATAGTGGTGTATTACGGCCATTAAAATATCTTGTCGGGAAAACATCAGTACCTTAATAAAGATATACAGATATATATTATCATTAAAATTGTAATTTCATTTTTAAAATTTTTAATTAGATAAATGTCGTGCAGTGAGTGCAGTGAGTTGATTATTTTTAAATATACTTGTTTTCTGGGAGGATCTCTTACACGTTTAGTTGATAAAAGAATTTAGTGCATAGTTCGATTGGGGTAGGTTGTTTTACTCATTGAAAAATTCGGAGTAAAAAATATAAATAATAATAATAATCCAAATTTGGTGGTTAAAATTTAAGTTGTGGAGTGGAGTGCAGCTTGTGGAGCATCGGAGTATTTCTCAAGGGTATAAAGTTTGGGGTGAAGTTGCGAGGAAATGAAGGAGTAATTTTGTGGTTATTATAATTACTACGATTATTTTCTCTTTGGAGTAGGAAGCTTGTTGTGTGGCCCTATGTGAATATTTAATTATACAATATGAAGGATGATTAAACCTGTAGTATAATTATTGGGAAAGTTTATCTCGCCACAAAAAGTAAGAGCATAAATAAAATAAAAATACTATTAATACACCTACGTGCTCAAGATAATAATAATAATATACGATTATTTATTATTGTAGTTTCAAAAGCAAAATTTCGCCCAGAATTTGAGAATGTAAGATAAATACACGAGAATAAATAAGATAAATAAAAAGGGAAAGAGTCGGTATCAAGTGTATCAAGCATGCAATTGTTTCTCCGTATATGAGAAATAGCCAATGATCTGTTTAAACTGAACTCAGTTGGTTAAGAACTTGAGAATCAATTCGATGTGCTCTTTGAATTTATAATAAAAAATATTTTGTTCAGTGGTGCACTGACTGTGCAATGCAGTGAATTTCCCTGTCTTCTCGGTTTCTATACATCGTTTTTCACAAGTTCGGTGTGTGTGCCTATGTCTTATGGTATTCTTTGGTGGACCAAAGGGAATATCAAACCATGTTCAAAATATATAAGATATACCCGTGAATGTGAATGTGTGGGATATCTCTAGCATTGGAAAGTACCGCCACTACAACTCTTCTTTCATTCGACAAGGGAAAAAGAAAAAATAAGGAGGAAGACGAATAGAGAAAAAAGGAGTTGTGTATCTAGTTTTCCGTGTGTATTTTGAGTGTGTAAGAGTGTGGTTCAATTCTGTTCTCTTCATTCGTCTTTGATATTTTGAGAAGAATCCGTGTATCGCATAGTCGACTACCCTTTGCTTTGCTTTCTCAGGCAAACGGATTTCCTGGATTTTCTGCCGAGTTTTTTCAGCGACTGACGATCTATCTGTCTACCTATGTGCGTATGCTCTGCTTCTTGCCTTGCTCCTCCACCGCGAGTGTTTGTGGCTCTGTGAGTACATGTGTGTGTGATGTAGCGTGGTGTGCATGTGCTCGTCCGAGAAGCCCCGAGAAGAGTGGTGACTCTTCTATTTCTTGTAGTCCTTCTTGTGTCAACTACGGAAGAAAAAGAGGAGAAAGAAAGAAAGAAAGTATCTGATGCCCGTGTGTAGTTTGTTCACAATTCTTTCTCTATTACTTCTTGGCCTGACTTGCTCTCGCTGTGCTACTTATTGTCACAGCTGGATTTTGGACAGAAGAGTTTAGTTTGACGATTACCAAAGGACTAACTCCTCCTTATTTCATTGTGTTCCTATCAATTTGAATAATAATAACAGAAAGTGAAATACTTTTGGCGTACATAAATCTGTATTACTTTTAAACGAAAAGGAAACAAGACTTGCATCAAACGGTTTTTACCAGTCGTTTACATTTCCTTATTTGCTGACAGATTTAGTGACTCTTGGATTTTCTGATTTTTCTCGGCGTGTCCAAAAATAGTGAGAAAGGTGACAAAAAGAGTTGATGATGAAATTGACGTGACGACTAATATATTACAAGAATATATTTAACCTGTTTGACATGATGAAAATACATGCTCAGTAATTTTACTAATTAATTCTATTTGAATGAAAATATTAGCAAGAAGCAAGATTGAATTACAGACCTGATGCAAAAAATAATAAAATAAAACCGTCCAACAAACCATAAAAGTACTTGATAATAAAAGATAAATATTAGCCTAAGCTATAATTTTGTGGAGTCACTATTTTCATACCGGTGACAAATCGTGGAGCGAGTAAGTATTTGTATGATGATATTAAGTCAATAATTACATATTTTCTAGATTTATAAATCGTCATATTTAAAGAGATAATTTACACATCCAATGTAAACGTGTGGAAGTATTTGATGAAATAAATAGATGAGGTTGAAGAAATGTCTTGAAGTTTTGTGGGGGAGCAGAATATGTGTAGGGATTTGTGAACAAGCATAAATGCGTGAAGTGCGTGAGCGAGTGTATATAGCTATACGTTGCTTCTTTACGTAATATGATGCATAATATAATGTTATTAGGTAGTGAGTAGTGGAGTAAAATAAAGTCATGGGGTATTTTTTTGTCAATGTGTATGGTAAAAGAGAGAACCGTATGTCTGTCTGGCTCTAATGTATATAGTTTAAGTTTTTGGGTTTGTTTATATGGGAAGAGAGTTGGGGAATCGTGCCGAAGGATAAAAACATAACAGAAAGAGTGAGTAGTCCGCTTGGAGTTTGAATATAATGGGAAATAGTTGAGTACTTATCGTTAGAAGAGTGAGAGAGAATATGTAGTAAGATAAAGAGAGCTGGCATATGATGCGGATCTATCGTCTTTGAGGGAATGATGAGATGACGGAGAACTGATGTATGTTTGTGTGCCTTTATAGATAGAGGAATTACAGCATATAGCGTAAGAGGAGGAAGCTCCAGAAAAGAGTAAAGATGAAGCAGAATCTCTTGGAAAGAGGGAGAGAAACAAGGACGATACGATACGGTGTAAAACGTACAACATGGAAGAGAAGGGAACTTTTAGCTTGTAAAGTCATGAATGTTTTTATTGGTAGCAGATGTCTTTTCTTAAGTGTATTTTTGGATCTCACATCTCACTATTCGTGATTTTTCTACGCATCCTTCTCTCTTTATTTTGCTCTCTCGGTGTGTCTTTCCACCTCCTCTGCTGTAGTTTTTTCCTTCGACTTGATTTATTCCGGGAGATAACAAGACTAAACAATTCACTGCTATTCGTGCAAAAATTACCCGTAGTTTGTGTTTTGTATACACCTAGTTCTTGTACTATTACTTCTTCTTTGAGTCCGCCATCCAATGCAACATATTTTGCTCTGCATTATATGGATATTTTTTTCTACCCTCCGTTTTTATGTGTGAAGTTTTTTTACATGTATATGGTTGTGAGAATGGAGATAAAGATGTAGAGGAAAAAAAATTGGAAGCCATCTCCCGCATGAGTTGATTTTAGGATTTTTTGAACAAGAGTAAAGAATGTCATCCTCTTGAAAGTGAGAGTTCTTTAGCAGAGAATCAAAATAATGGAATCTGACTTTTTCCCGAGTTTTTTCTTCCTATTTTCCTCTGTCGTTTACTCTCTCTCTCTCTCTCTCCATCTCTCATTCACTTTTTTCAACCATGTTTTCCTCTCCCGCATACTTCCGTGTGGATTTCTTTTACTACCCTGTTTTTTAGTTTGTCGACTGTTTCGTCACACATAGTTTTCTGGTGTTTAAAAATATTTGTTGATTACTAGTGAGAGCTGTTATCATAGGATAGTACATAGAGAATTTACAATTTACAGGCTCGAGAACTCGAGCGCATGCATATACGCGTATTTTTTGCTTCGCCTGTTCTTTCTCCCTGTATCCTTTTGTTAATTAATAGTTATTTATTGTTTTTATTACATCCTTTTGACAAAACCTGGCCCCGCTCTTTGTAATACCTTTTTCGTTTGACGGAAAAATACAGTAAATTACTTGAATTAAAGTTTAAATTAATTAATCCTACTTGGTGTACAAAATAGAATTGAAGTGAAGACATTTTGTGTTCAATATGAGCAGGCAGGTATAGTATTTTTGTGAATTATGATGTATTTCAGTTAAACGTGTAAAGGCTGTTGAGATTAATTTTGTTGTTGTTGCATATTTTCCGCCTGAGCTACAACAACAAATGGAGGTTACACATCATAGACATTTAGTCGGCGAATTTTTCTCATGATGATCATTTTTCTTGATTCAAGTTGAGCATGTTTAGAGGAAAAGTTTAGAACCACAGCAGGTACAGTTTGCAAAATTAGAGAATGTGTATTCGTAATATTTGAAATCAGTCCAAATATTCTTGCATCGTCCCAGCTTGTGGATTGCAGAAGTTCCGTTCATCTTTGGGTTTAAAATATTGGTCACATCAATTTTATATCATTCGTGCTTTATTTTTTTTATTCTTTGTAGGTTACATACACAAACTTTTTTGATAAATAATATCAATGTTAGTTTTGATTACAAGAGGTTTTAAAACTTTGCCACTGATAACGAAAGAATAAGTAGACAGTAAGTATCAACAGGACATTATGTAAGCCAATGGTAATATTTGTAAAGTATTTGCAGGAGCTAACGGTCTGATGTACATACACCATGGTATCGTTTCTGGAAGCCATACTGTAACGTAGTTACTCAAATCCCCTTTGGATATTGGGAAAGAAATATATAGGAATACAATAATAACTAGCGAATGAATGTATACAAAAGTGTTAATTTGAATGTTGAAGTTGCATCTGTCTCCACTGCAGTACTTCCACTCTTCATTTATACATAGTAGACGCATTTCTATGTGTTGATTTATGTTGATAATTTTATTTGGAACGTGGAGCAACTATTATTCTGTTATATGCGTACACGCATATATGCCCGATGTATTCGGTCGGATGAATGTTGGTGTTGGATGTGTGGTATTGCCTGATGATACCTAATTGATTTGGAAGCCGCCAGAAATATTATCTGAACTTGTTATTATTGTGAAATGGGGAAATGTCAAATACAACCCTCCATCATCATCATCATCACCACCACCATCATGTTCGTTTTCAGCTCCATTATGCATAAAGAGCAAGAGGAACTTTACACCAAAAATTAGGGAGCATTTTCCTCATGGGTGATCAATTGATTGACATATGATGAGGGCAGGGGTGTTTCTATAAGTGGATCTTTGCATTGAAAGTCGAGGTTGACTTTATGTACTCTCTGTTTGAATATGTATAGTATGCGGCGAATAGTATAGAGACATGGATTTACTCATAGTGCCTAAATTTTAAAAATTCTTTCGCCTGTTTATATATTTTTTATGCTGGAATTCTCAGTTTCAGCTTAACTGAAATAAGGATCTAAAAACTGGGCTTTACACTTTACGCTTGGATTCAAAGACAGTTTATCATGGATTTGAGGATGAATTTAACAAGCGACAGAGGAGAAAATGAGTGATGGAAAAGCCTGGCCGTTGACTGTGATGCACATTCTGATTTTGCCGTGGCGTTGCTCCTACGCATGTATGTATATTTTTTGTGGAATGGTGTAAATGCGATTGAGTTCTGGATGAATGGCAACGAAAGTAGTCGACTAACCCTCGATTGAGGAATGGGGAAGAAAGTAAGGTTCATTTTAAGTACATTATGGGGCTGACGTGTGTAGGTAATAGAGATTCCACTCATCTTGTCCTTTTCCCTTACCCTCATGTCGCTCTTTGGTCTTTGGTTGGTCTCACTCACTCACTCTCTCTCTCGCTCACATTCACTTTCCTCTCCGCATGGTGAAGTTGAGGTTGAGGTTGTTTCCCTTTTTTCGTCTAGTACATACTACATACATAATACTATCGATAGAGAAATCGTAGTAGACGAGAGGAGATGGAGGAGGAAGTTGACAGGATGGGGCTGAAATGACTCTTCTTGTCTCCAATATGGTTGTAAGTTGTATATGGAGTACCGTTGGAGTGAGTGTTGGTCAGTATTCAGTATGGATCGAGTGATAGGAGTGGACGAGTGAGCCATGTCAAATTACTCTGGAGAGATTCTCTCAAAAGATCCAAGTGGAAAGTCCCCTCTTTTTTCCTTCCCGGTTGTTGGCTATCGTCGAGTCAGTTTAGTTAAAGGTCTTGATGGGCTGAACTGCTGACCATTGTCGAAAATTCTGTAGTCGGAAATCGGAACATTGTCTTCTTCTTTCTTTCTTCTACATACTTATTTTTTTTCTGATTATATATCTGTTATATCAATATGTATGTACTTATGCGATTGTGTATTGCATCTTTGGTTCGTCTCCCTTTTGGATCGATGGTATTTGTGAATTCTTGACCAGAAGCTGTTTACTTGGGGTGGAAAAATTCGTTATACCTCGCCCTGTGAAATATCACTGTGTCTAAATAACGTGCACGTTTGAGATACAGAGAGAGTATATAGAAATTGGAGATTACTTTAATGTATATATGAAACAGGGAGAAGTGTTGCTTATTACTCTTCCTCCTTTTCATTCTATGGACAATTCCCTTTTCACCAGCGTAATTTGGTTTAGACTTCCATTGAACATTGTACAATACTACTGGTTTACGCGGTATGTATTGATCAATTGTGAAAGTAATATTCGAATACATACTGCTCTTCTATATGAGTGGCGCTTGAAAAGTAAGAAAGTTCACAGGGTACTTTTATTATGTA
>JAQIVE010007145.1:0-10763 GCA_034698285.1 Sminthurinus bimaculatus
TGAATCTTTCTTGATTTGTTTCTTGATTTAAATTTTTTTTGAATCTTTCTTGATTTGTTTCTTGATTTAAATTTTTTCGAATCTTTCTTGATTTGTTTCTTGATTTTTAAAATCTTTGAATCTTTCTTGATTTGTTTCTTGATTTAAATTTTTTTTGAATCTTTCTTGATTTGTTTCTTGATTTAAATTTTTTTTGAATCTTTCTTGATTTGTTTCTTGATTTTTTAATTCTCGAATATTGCATTGAAGGTTTCATTTGAATTTGTAAAGTAATTTTCGGGGAGCGAAGCTCGTTGCGAATGTTAAGCGTAAGAATCTAAGGAATTTTTGTCTGCATAGTACTGATGAATATTCGATTATTTTCAAATTACAGTCCAAGTACTTCATCATACTTCACTACAGCCTTTGGCTAGACGGAAGAAAATTCGAGTCTACCGAATTCAATTTCGACGTTTGACTCAAGGATTCTCTCACTTCAACGAATTGAAGAAAAGCTTAGGCAAAAGTTTGTATATGAAGATACTCAACAGCTAGCACCATGAGCAGAAGTTTCACAAAGATTGATCGAAAGTAAGCCCTCAAAGGATTAAATATTGTTGGAATTCGTTTAGTCCCGGAATAAATTAAAATAGAATATACTTATAATAATCTGACGGTTTTTTCTACGACTTGACCTCCTGCAGAACCGAAAGGATGATTTACCTGAAGGCTAGCACAGACTCGCGGGCCGAAAAATTTCCCGTATACAGCGAATTCATCAGAAATGCTTCACCCAAATTCAAGACAATGGTCGACGAAATGGATCCTACCGTTACCGACTTAGCAATTACTGGGATATCAGAAAAAACTCTCAGCCTTCTGATTGAGTGAGTACCTTTACTCCATTTTAAATAAAAAAATAAATAAATGAAACTAGCTGGAACCTGCCACTATGGTCCGGCAAGTCGATTACTATGATATTACGCCATCTTACGGGTCCTGAAGACATTACAAGAAATATTTTACCTTTGCTGCTGTAGGTTCATTAAATCCACGTTTGAGGAAGGTCGAGCCACTCTCCCGATAACAGACGTCAATTACCACGAGCTGGCGTATGCAGCCGAGCAGTTTGAGCTTCGTGATGTGCAAGCTCTCTGCAAGGATTACCTCGAGTGTCAGAAAATCCGGGTGGAAAACTGTATTGACCTTTTCGCCAAAGCGTCGGAGTCAACAAATGAGAATCTTAAAAGACAATGTTTGCAGTTTGTCCTTTTATCGTTGGATCAGATTTTGGAATCCTATCAATTTGTCAGTTTGACCCTAGATCAGGTAAACCATCGTTTAAGACAGATTAAATAATTTTCAAGATTCGATAAAGGTAGATTCTTTAATTGATTTTCTGGAACACAATTTTCCAATGACTCAACACAAAGTAAAAAAATTTTTTTGAAATTGTCAGCTCCAGAATATTATACATGAAGGTAGAGCCCAGGGCAAGTGCTCCGAAGCTCTGCTTTGTAATGCTGCGACCGAGTGGCTCAAGTATCGAAGTGTGGAAAGAAGATCCTACATAGCCATTATCGTAGAAGAATTCCCAAGTAAGGAACACAAGGCTCAGATCTTTCGAGCTGTCCGTCAAGTTGAGCATCCAAAAGTACAGAATGCCGCCTTCGATGTCCTCCTAAAGTCCTTCACTGCTGAGCCCGAGCCAATGTCAATGACCTCGACAGCAAAAATTGAGCAGAAAGTTAAAGTCTCTGAAAGTTTTCCCGATCTTAACGACTGTGAACGTTTTTACAGCGAGAATAAAAATTATACTCCTGCATCTATCAAAGTTCGTCACCCAGCTGCTCGTGTTTCCCCTTTAAAGAGGTCATCCACATCGTCTCTTCCAAATGAAGAACCCGCTTCCTGTTCTCTATCCAAGAAGCCGAAACGGTCACTGTCATGGGCCAACGATGAAAACTTAACCAAAGTAAAATATTTTGCTTCATATTCGGCGGCAACGAGCAATTCAACTTTGCCTAACAATAGTGACTGTTGTTTTGAAGACCGGTGTCCGACCCATAAGCGACGGTGTAAAGCTTATTTTCTGAACCAGCATGGAACATCTATCCGTCTCTGGTCATTCAATCTACACGTAAGAACAATATTAAATAATATACAATAATATGCTAAAAAAATTCTGTAAGAAATTTGACAGGTATCTGTTGTGTTGATACACAAAGTAAAGAAGGGTGCAATAATTTTTTTGTTTACTGTATTGCCATTACAATATTTAGACTCTGGAAATGAAACATTGGAGAACAAATTTCCCACCGGGCTTTGAAGGCCTCACTGGTTCATCCATCCAATATTCTGGAGGTCATCTTTATATTATGGGGGGCAAGTCGGATTCGGGTCGCGGGCCGGCTTCCACGAATAAAGTGTTCATTTACAATCTTGATAAAAACTCCTGGAAAGTCAAGGAAATGCTCGAGTCTCGCTACGGTTGCCGAAGCGTTCGCTTGAACAGCTCTTTGTTTGTCGTGAGTTCCGATTTTCAAATTTTACATACCTAATTAAATGTTCATTTAATTTCGAGATTTTACTTACGCAATTTTTCATTTAAAAAGCTTAACTTTACATTCGATATACTTATGATTTTTTTTTGATTTTGTCAAATTTAAAGATTGGAGGCCGGAAGAAGGAGGTTGGTCAACGGGAAACCGAATTTATCCACACTGTCGAAAAGCTAGATTTGAAGAATGACCCCGAGCATTGGACCCAAGTCGAAGAAAGGTCCCGGCTCCCTTGCACTGATTCTGGAGTCGCTGTATTAAACAACAAAATTTACACCGTAAGTCACAAATGCTTTGAATTTTTTTAAAAGGAACATCATAAAAAAATGCTAAAAAATCGACGAATAAATAAATAAATAAAGGTCAATTTTTCATGAATTTTTTTCATGTTTTGTATTAATGATGCATTTTATTTTTATTTTCTTAAAAAGATTGGCGGCTTCCGAAATCCACAGGGAAATGAGATGGAAATCCGCAAGTTGACTGAAATGTATGATCCTGAAACCAAACAATGGAGATTACTGAGGGGCGTTCTATCAAAAGCGAGACACGGACTTGCGGCCGTCTCAACTGAAGATGCAATCTATGCTATTGGGGGAAGATATGAGCTTGGGATGAGGTCAAGTTATGTCGAGATTCTGCGAGCGGGTTCTGAATATTGGGAGCCCGGCCCGGAACTCATCAAGGAGCGGGCTCTTTCTTGTAAGTTTTTTTGGACTTTTCAATTTAATAATCTTAATTCAATGTCAATTTTTCTTGAAAATTCCTGAAAACTATGCATAAATTCCTGTCATGTGCAGTTAAATTGTAATGTTTTTATTTTTATTCTCTTTGTTTTTAGCCGCTATTTACTGCAAGGAGCAAAATGCCATTTTCGTGATCGGAGGAGACTCAGAAAAAAACCCAACAGTGGAGAAACTCGATCTCAAGACAAATAGTTGGTCCCTACTTGACCAGAAGTTGCCTAGTGACCACACTGGCGAAAATTACTACAATGTTGCCCACATGCCTTGCCATTAAACCCAAATACTATCTGTATAAACTGTACATAATAATAATACTAATCCAGTCAACATTTTAGTAATGTTGTTTTACTGCTTTAAATACACTGCCATTCATTATATATAATACATATATACATAAGAGTACAAAATATTGTTGATCTTTATACACACAAACAAAAGTATATAATTATTTGTAAATATTGCAATTGAAGGGTGGAGAGAATCCTAATGCTTAACGTTACCTAGTATGTAGATTTTAAATACGTATAGTTAGTACTTTAGTCGAGTTTAGAAATCTCATTTTTTTCTTATCCACCCTCTCATTTTCTTATTTAAATAATATTTTCATCAAGTAAAATATACTCCAATATATCAATGAATTGTCCATGACGTTGCCTTCTCTTTATAATCATGTTAATGTTACCGTAAATTATTAATGCATTTATTGCTCCTAGTTAAATTGTTGAGGGTTTTAACTTCAAAGTTTGAAGCACATTATTATTGTAAGTTTGTGAGTATCTGTACATATGTACACAGTACACATGATGTACATATATATAGTAATATTATGACTGACTGAATGGTGTATTATTTACTTTTACTTTGTGAATTGAAATATTCCGAGTGACTGACTGTATCATTCCTTTCTTTTTTTTGAAAATGGGACAAAATCCTTTTTAGGAATTTTGAACATTTTTTGAGCCATTATAGATGAGGGGAAAATTGTTAAAAATGAAAAAGAATGGTCCCTCATTTTTTGCAAATGAAAACTTGAATGTTTGAGGCAAGACTTTTGAATATGTTAACTCTAGTTGTTTAGGCTGAAAAACTTGGAGGAAAATCAAGAAATCCAATGTTTAGCTTTAAGTCAAACTTATATACTTATAACATAACCAGTTAATTTAATTATGTTTCCGGTGTTTGTAGTATTTAGTTACATCTTTTATAGCCCACGAAGGCGGTGAAGGTTGGGGGAAAGATAGAAGATAGAAGTATTTTTTATGTACATAGTAAATGGTCGTTTTTGTGAGCAAATTCTCACATACTGTAAAATGAGAGCTTTTATACAGAGTGTACATACATAGACTGTTGAGCTTTCTTTACGTTTTTGTTTTGTCAACCTCTGGTTTTTCTTGCTCACACTTTTCCAGTAACAACAATCAATCGTGAACAAATGCAATACATTCTTATTGTTTTAACAGTAGCATTAATTTGTTAATTTTTTGTGTAGTCTATTATTTGTTTGTAATAACCACCGTTGTTATTTTGTCAAAGTTTTTAAATACTGTTGTATTTTTTGTTAATGTTAGTGGGTACACTATAGTTACCAGCTATAAAGAGCCAGATGGAGGTTGGAAAAAAGAAAAAAGTTTGCATTTTTTCAAGAGTTTGATGTGGGTAACTTATAACTTATACTGATTACAGATAATTACATACCTACATTGGAATATTTATTATTTTGTTGTGTTTGTGTGTTCATGTTATGCTTGCCAACTTAATGCTTGAGGGGTAAACATAATATATTTAATAAATACATATGTACAAATTTGTACGTATTTCTTGTGTAAAAAATGTAATGTGAAAACTTTGCATACTTATACATGAATAAAAAATACCATATGAATTGGCATTGTACAATTTTGACTTTTGATACACTATTTTCTTGTCAAGTAAAAAATACGCATAATACATATTATACATTATACACAACAATGCTTTTTGAAATTCAAGCTCCAAGTGAAAAGGTTAGTTTAATTATGTACTTGTGAGACAACGGAGCTCTCTGAATGCTCTATACTCTATACATATACTATAGAAGTCATGTTAAAAAATAAGCCACTACTCTGAGGCCCATTATTGAGACTACGCATGTTGAAAAATGTATTTTTCTGATTTACAAAGTTTATCCCCATACTCTTTTATTCATCATTATTTTATCACATAACAATAATATTATAGACGTGTACATTGTACGTTGTACATATTATCTCACACATTATAAAAAACGATGCGTACACACTACACACAAACAAAGTTGCTGATTGCTGAAACACAAACTTTAACGAGGAAACAGTTCACTGTACTACTGACAATTATTTTTTATGGAGCATAATTACATAATTACATAGAACAGAAAATCATAGGGCAAAGTACTTACTGGAGACGTATTTTGTATTTTTTACATGTTCGTCTCTAAACCCTGAACCTGAACATTGTACAATGCTCCAGAGAATTTCTCTGTTTTCTTTCCTCTTCTTTCTCTCTTTCTTTTTGGGGGTGCATCCATTAGCCAACGATCTGCCTCTGCACACACGTGCTCAACGTATTCTGAAATCCTGTATAATATAGCGGTGAGGGTGAACCATCTTCCCACGATTTTTTCTTATGTATTTGTATGTATTTTATGCATGCATTTAGGTATTTTCCACTTCCAAATTCCCAAATCTCTCGTGCAATGCTTGCGGAAAAAACATAGTCCATCCACTCCCCCTCGCCCAGAAGGAAGAATGCTCCAAATTGACCCAAGGGGGAAAATAATCCATATCTACTCCGGTCACCCCTTGTCCAGAATGTTGTAACAGTACATCACATATAATACATGAAACATGACACACGTTTCAACATCAACAAAGATCTATGCTTGACTTCAAACTTTTTTCTATGCATAATGTTATTTTAAGGGGGACATTGTGTAAAACAAGCTGGAACTATATGATATATTATTATAACTTATAATGATTGCTGTTGTGCATTATTTTTCACCCCACATATACTTATCTTAGTCACTACACTTTTCTCCATCTTTTTACCCACTCACAATTACATACAAAATTTTTACTTGTGTGTGAACATATTTTGAATAGGAAAACTTGTCACTGGTCACGTCATATTGACAAACACAAAAATATTATATTATGATTAAAAATGACCCACACACACACACACGATGGTGTAAATATGTATGCTGGTTAAAAATACCACATGAACATAAATTGAAAATTGAAAATGACACAGAGGCACAAAATGATCGTTAAACTGTCACACATATATAAAAAGTGGTATTTTGGTAGTACATATTTTGAAATGACACACACAAAATAATATATAAAATGATACACGATACACTACACAGTTCACAGTTCATATACAATGCATAGTTTAGGCACATCTTTTACGTATTCGTTGAAAGGATACTGAGGAATGAGGAAGTAATAAGGCCAGTATTGTAGACTACCTATTCTATCTGTTTTCGTATTGAGGCCAAAGAAGATCTATTTTTCACTTTTCTCTCTTTCTTCTGTATTGAAATGCCTGAATATGCCATCATGCATCAGCCCTACACCCTACACGCATTTGTTCAACATTGCATGGGATATTTTTTCCATGATTTTCCCTTCCATATAGAGGTTTTCCAAACTACGACCAACTACATATAAGTACCTATGTATCTGCAGAAAAAACAAAGTTCATCCACTTCACCACACGACTACTACAATGTATTTATGTAAGTACCTACCCCTCATCCAAAATGTTGAAACTGTCTTTTGTATTTCATAACTACTATCTACATTTTCTTGCTGGCTATTTTTGAGTATACTTACATATTATGATATATTATATAAATAAAGATAGGTAGGTATCTAGTACCTACTACCTATATACAACCTACTGACATATTGAAGGAAGGAAATTGTCATCATTTTCTACTTGTGCATGTAAAATAATTGAATGAGATCTTGTCTGTTGATCAATAGTAACCAAATTACACATTTCCATTTAACATTTATTTTCACGTTTAACAATGTATCAAGAATAATCCAATGTACAATAGGTAATTCTGTTGTTAACAAAAAATGGTAGCGTAATCAAACTAGACTAAATATGTAGTAGACAAAAAATAAAGCAAAGTTAAATACATACTGAATACTGATTTAATGGCAGATTCCATATTCCATATTCCGCGTTATATCCTCTTAACTATACGAATGACAACTAATCTGCTTCGCTTATCCCACTGAAAGCCTGTTTTAGTGGTCAAAATAGTCTTTAAAAGGTGTTAAAAAATTTAAAAAAAGTTAAACCCTTATATTCATAAATACTTAAATACATAGATTATATGTTATAGTAAAGTAAAAAATAAATACATGGCACTTGGCTCTGGTACAACAAAAAATAGATAGGTCTTTACAAGATCATTAACGAAATAAAGCATATTTAAATAGCTTTTAAGCTTAAGTGCAAGGACGGTAGGCGACCGAGAAAAAGTATTTTTGCATGGGTCGTTTGGACTCACAGAGAGTCCATTTTCCTGTTGTCAAGTTGAGTTTTTCCATCGTAGGCTCTTGATAGTCGTCTCCTCCAAACACAAAAATTGCATGTTGCTCCTTGCAATAAACGCCCGCTAAGTAAAATAAAAAATAACACAATAAAAATGTTATTGCACATATACTATGCTTCATTCTTAATCGATGCGCTGGTCAGATATAGCGGTGAAAATAGAAAATTATAAATTGATAATGATCATTGATCATGCTCACATTTAAAATGGAATAAAATCAAATAGAAAATAGATTTTTACATGTATGTGCTCGAGCCTTGATAAGACTCGGTCCTACTTCCCAAACGTCAGAACCAGCTCGTAGTATCTCAACCGCGGTCGATTTGTCCCCGTGCTGCGTCCATCCACCAATTGCATAAATCTCCGTTTCTGTTGAGATTGCCATCAAATCACACCTAGGAATATTTAATGCGGGCCCAATGGATTTCCACTGTCCTTTTCCATCCAGCTCAGGAACAAACTCTTGACAAATTCCACTGACTTCCCAGCCACCTCCCTTTGACACCATTTCTCCACCAATCTATCATACGAACAGTCAAGCTCATTAGTCCAATTTAAAAATTTAAACAATAATAAGTAACTAGTACATAGTAAATTCTCATACGCATATATCATAGTTGAATATTTTTGCTTGATTTTATCTTTTGTAGTAAAGATATTAATTATGCATGATTGAAATATTTTATTCGCTTCACATACGGTAAAAATCTTGTCGTTAAAAACCACGAGTCCACAATAGCTGCGAAGCTGGACAAACTTTTCTTTCAGCTCTATCAATTCCCTATTCATAGGCTCAGTATTTAGGCAGAATTTTTCCACACTCTTGATATATTGGACTTTGTTCTTGTCCTGTCGATCTCCAAACTGTACATTGCATCACAAAGAAAACATACATAAATATTATACATTATACACATAAATACATGAAAAAAAACAAACAGATTTGCTTACATAAATTGAGATAATAAAAAAACAGAGATAGTCATTAACCATTAGTATTAGTAATTAATTATTAAGTTTGAACAAGGAAATTAATTTGCATTACTGTAAAAATTTAAAATAGGAAAGTAACAAGGTGACAATTAAAAACTTACTACAAACAACGAATCGTCAAGACAAACACCTTGAACATAGCGAGACTCTAGAATATCCACTTTTGTCCAGGAATTTTTTTCCACATCAAAAATGTGAACATTGTTAGAGAGCAAAACACTCGATCCCATACTACCCATACAGTAGATCCGACCTCGATAGTATTGTAAGGATGAATACTTGAGGTCTTTTAGTTCAGATGGAACAGTCGTGTTAACGCGACTAGTAACGGAACTCTAAAAAAATTTAAACCAATAAATAAATAAAATAAAATAAATTGTACATAATTAACAATAAAGAAACGGAACGTGACGTACCTATAATACAGAGTAATGAACCATGAAACAGGAAATGATTTCGCTCTTACAACAAATTGGATAAATAATACAAATGTAATATTTATAATTTATAATACTATAATTTTACATGCAAAATGTACTTACATGAAGATTAAAGGTCCAGAGGTCGACCTTATGTCCCTTCGTCCCATCACGACCCAGAAAAAAAATTGTGCAGCCTTCTTGATTATTCGGAGTACCACAACAAACTTCTTTCTTGGGACTAACTGAAACATCCTTTCCGGCCTCAGGTAAAGACGACGATTCTGTCGAACTGAAGCTTTCATTGCTGGCTATTGACTGCATTTTGTTCCGTTTTGGCATAGAACAGGAAGATGCTTCTTCCTGAGTAGAACTTGAGATTGATGGCCTTTTTAATGAAGTGACCTGAGCTGTGTCAATACTTTTAACGGTGAGATTGCTATTATTTCTTGTAGTATCATTATTTTCATCAATCGCACAGACTTCCCCGTTCTCCTGCGTGTTACTACTACTACTACCATCACAAAATTCATTGTTGTTAGCCACAATAGAAATTTTATTCAAAGCTTCATTTAATGACGAAGAGGAGGCTGAACTAGAAAATTCATCGTTGGCCTTTGACTGGGTCTTCTTCCTCTTTGGCTTGGGACTACAGGTTAAGCCCTCTTCGTTGGAGGGCAACGGCGTTGACGATCGTTTTATCTGAGTGACATGATCCATTGTCTCAGAATTTGTGACGGTGACATTGTTATTATTATCTGGGGTATGCTGATTATCATGATCACTACTCTTGTTTCCACAACTTTCTGTGGTTGAAGTTGAGGGAGTTTTATTATGATCAGCATCTATTTCTGTAGTCGTTGTATTCGTTGTCATAGATTTGGACTCCTCGGTGTAGAGTTTTAGCAGGAGATCAAAGGCAAAATCTTGCAGCTCAGGATTAGGAATTTTTCGGAGGGCTTGAAGAATCATTGTCTTGTGGTCTTTACAGGGAAATTCGACTATGAGTTCTTTCACTTCTGCACTTATCTCCTGGCTGCGATTCTTCATCCAATTTATAGCCGCCTCACACAGGACATCCTCGGAACTTTTTCCGGTGGCTCGGCCTTCACGAATAATTAACACCAGCTGCAAAATTAAAATACAATAAACAATAAATACTACAAAAGTTTTATATGGCATTTTATAGGCAAGCGATCTTAAAACATTTGTAAGTAGTAGGTAAATGTGAATAAAATAATTATAATGCATATTTATTTCTATTTACATGAGTAGCGGTAAGATTGATGAAGGACTGTGTGGTAAAAAGCTGTCCCAAGGACGACAGTATAAACTCCAAGCATCTTCTAAAATTGAAGCTGGTTGACTCGGAATTTTTCAAAAAGAGTTGTATACAATTTTCTTCGTTAATTTCTATACTCTCCAAATAGTCACGACAAAGAGACTTGACATCGTCCAGGTCAAATTT
>JAQIVE010007146.1:0-10762 GCA_034698285.1 Sminthurinus bimaculatus
TTTTCTTTTTACACTTTGGAGGCTCATCTTGCAAACACCTTCAAATAACAGGGGTCTCTTGCTAGGTACCGTCCTTTTGGTATTTTTTGAGAAATTTTGGTATTTTTTGGAAAACTTTTGGGTGATTTTGGGAATGTTTAAAATTTTTTTGAACATTTTTGAAATGTTTTGCAATTTTTTAAACATTTTGGCGATTTAAAAAAAATTTTGACAATGTTTGGACAATTTTTGAAATTTTTGGAATGGCCCAACCTTTGGTGGCAATTAATGAAATTCCAGGATGGAATTTTTTCGGATCGTCAATCAAATTCGTGGCTTGTTCAATCAGTGTTTTGAAGCCCGTCCGAGTTTCTCCAGACTGAAGCGAAGAGTAGTTGATCACAAAAAGGAGTTTGACCTTCTTTGCATGGTCCGCCACTTTCTAAAGGTCACCAAAAAAATTGAAGTTAAAAATGAAAATTTAGAATTTATCGTTAAATGAAGAAAAACTAACTAGTCACTATTCACCTTTATGAAAAATGCGTTGGCAATCTCCACACTTGCATTGCGGGTATCAGAAAAGCCGGGGCAATCGTAAAAAGCCGTATTTGTCCGGGGATCTACCACCAACTCAGGGAAAATGGAGTGAGACACCAGCGTCCCACCCACACTGATCGTCTTGTTCTGAGCGTCCCGAATTAAATAGCGACCGTCTTCCGCCTCGTAGGAAATCAAGTTGGCATTGTCTCCCGCGAGAAACTGGGTCATGGTGGATTTGCCCGCTCCCGTGTTGCCCACCACCAAAACCACATCACGATAGTTGGGATCAATTTGAATTTCTCGCTCGCCCTCGTCCAGCAGTCGCAGGGTCGTCTCAATTGCCTTTGTTTGTCCGTATGCCTCCCCTTTTTTTATATTCCTCGTGCTTTGGACACTTGACGTTGAATTTCCTTCACTTTGCAAAGGGAGAGTTTCGTTCTGGAAAAATCGGGAAAACATCATCTAAAAATCAAGTCAAATGCCGAATTTCCAGAAAAACTGTAAAATTTGTAAAACTGTACTGAAAAAACAATAAAGTTAGTTTTGTACTGTTTCAGTCGAATTTGCCGCCTTGAGTAGCGCGAATATTGAGAAAAGCAAGGAAAGAACAATTTTTCTGCGTTTTTCTTGCATTTTCAAAGATGAAAATAAACTTGTGTGGAACCGCTATGAAAAATCGTGTTTGTGTATGCAGATGCAAATAATATATTGCAAATACTTTGCGAATCGTCAAAAAGATAGAAAAAAAGTCAAAGTCTTTTAACTCAAAGTCAGCTCAAATAAATTCATTTGCCTGTGATCTTTCATTTTTATAAAGCGAATAGGATTTTGCAGGTCATTATCAAACCAAGACTCTTATCAGCATTTTTATATAAACATGACAGACTGACGAGTAAAAAAAATGAAGTTCACGCGTCTTGACCTTTTCCAAAAAGAGACAGATGTACAAATTGAATAAATGTACATAGAGAACAGCCGAGTTGTTCCTTTCCAAGAAATGGAAAGTACATAAAACATACATGAGCTGGTCAAAATCCCAAAAATAACTGCCGATGTCTGCTGATTCCAAGAAAAAGCTGAACAAAATAAAATGACTTGATTGATTTATGAGACGTTTGATGACAACAGAAAAAATTAAAACAGGCTGGAAAAAAACAACTTTTTATAGTTTATTCATGTTTCTTATTATTGTGCACGAGCTTTTTGCGTGAACATTTTTGTCCAACAAAATATATTTATGGCATAACCTTTTGCAGTTAAATGCAATTTAGTTTCATTTAAATCATAAAAGGTTTGCTAATTCAAGAAATTAAAAAATTCCTCGATTTAAAGCAACCTTAAAAGTGTAAAATTAATGAGTAGTACTATGTTATTTACAAAAATGTGTAATTGACAAATGTTTCATTTGAACTCCTTGAATGTCTCAAGCATGGAGAAAATTTCCGGAGAGAGGGATACAATTGGAACTTGTTTCCCCTCCAGCAGACATGTCAGGGGAGCATGTATCCGCTTATAATCGGAAAGACTCCCGCAGTTTTCCAACTCTGGTATATCATAGCGGTCTGGATCAGGAGAAGTGATGGGCTTGCATCTATAGTTTGGTATGTACTTGTTTTGATCCTTCTGTACCTGGACCTTCCTCTCTTTTAGAGATTCGAACATCCATCTAAGTCGATGGTCACAAACAATAGGATTCTCATGGACGTAAAAATAGGGTCGGCGTCGCGGTGTCCTTGTTTTAGCATCTATTGTTGACGATGGCCGCGCCAATGGGATGGCCAGTGATGCAGGGTCTAAAACGGTGAGTCGATTGTCCTCTAAAACGACCCTGGTCAACCTAGTCATGTGATAAAATGTCCATGGATAAATTACCTCAATCAAGTTGCCCCTCGCATTCAATTCCTTGAGATGTTGGGGCAAAGAGTTGGGCGAGAGCTCCCGCAGTTTGTTGAACAGGACAAGGAGCACCGAAAGTTGGAAGATGGATGAGCAAGCTGAATTGTAGGTTCGTGAAATGGTTAAAGTTCCCGGATCTCCATGGTCACAGTCCAGAGAAAAGCTGCTCAACTGATTATTATTGAGGTTCAAAAAGTCAAGTTGAGGTGGAATCAAGCCCGCCAAATTCAAATTCCCCGAAAAGTTGTTGTCATTCAGGTGCAGGTACTTAAGACTGGGAAGACGTTGAAAATTGTCGCCGATGCCATCTATCGTCAGCCTATTCAATGAAAGGTTTAGCTTCTCTAGTCTGGGGAACTTGCTTGCGGTCAACGTTTGCGGGTGGAGAAAGGTCAGCTGATTTCTGGATAAATCCAGACGATTAAGGACGGCGATGGACTTGAAAAAATCCGAATCAACTTCAATCAGCTGATTGCTTTGAAGGGAAAGTTCTTCCAAGGTCAATCGAGCGTAATTTTTTATCCGCTCAGTAGTCTTAAGTCTCTCTATCTTATTGTGACCCAAATTCAATTGTTTTAAATACTGGACGTGAAAAATGGCCACTGGAAAAGATGTGAGACAATTATGGTCCAAATATAGCCGGGTCAATGTTGAGGTCATCCGGTGACCTCGAAAAGTATTTTCGTCTATCCAGTTGATTCTGTTGTCCGACAAGTCAAGTTCTTGCAGGGACGACAGACCGGTCAAATGACCGCGTTTAATCCGCGTTAGGCGATTTTCCGACAGGTACAACTTTTCCAGGGAGTCCAGGCCTCTAAATGCTCCGGGGACAAGGTCGGCGATCCGGGAATCAGACAGGGTCAAGTGTTTCAGCCGTGTCCAATCTGCCCACCTGTTTTGAAGAAATAGGGACGATGAGTAATCAATATTGTGGTATTGATTGATTTTCGGGGGGAAACCGACTTTCGGTTTATTTTTTTGGTCAAGTATTTGGAATGTCGTTATTCCAGGAATAAGACAATCAGAAGAATTTTCGGGGGTCAATTTTGGGCAGTCGATTTGAAGGGTTAAAATCCATTTTGGGGCAGCCTGGACGAGCTGAAAGGATCTTTTTCTTCGCTTTTCATCCATTTTTGGTTTTATAACGCTGTACTCCAATTCTATGGCTACCCAGGGTAAAATTGGGGCCACGATCTGCGACAAAGTCACAGTTATCCAATCAAACCAGAATTCTGAGGGTGACCTTTGTCTCATGGAATTTGGATCGTTTAAAATCGGATCTGGATTTAGGAGTTTGTACAGTGTGGATGTGAAATTCCGCTCAAATTCTTCTCCTGGAAAAACGGTGCAGTGGATGTCCAGGGGAAGTGTTTCCCCGGGTTTTGGAATGTACATTTCCCAAACGGCCAGATTTCTTGGATACTGCTGCTCACAGCCGCCTTCACTAAAGTCGGTGTGAAGGAGTAATACCAGGAGGATAAAAACGAGGCCGGATTGAAGCGAGCCAAGCAGAACCCGGAGCCACATTACGAACCGTCTTCGGTATCGTAAAATTAAAAAATGTCCCTTTTCAAAGTATTTGGACATGAACGACAAAACAGCAGACGAAGTATAACGAATTGCATTCTATGTACGTTGAAATTTGAACTGTTTTCATAAGGTGAAGAGAGGAAAAGAAAGGACCAGAAATTTGATGGCCATGAACAGGCTAAAGGTTTTAGGGTCATCTCTTCACCCTTCTGTCTTCCGTCATTCTGTTTTTCTTGCAGTGTCTCTTTCACGATCGTAATGTACAATACATGTACAAATGCAATGCAATGTAAGGTAAAAGATCGTACTTAGATTTGTACTCAGAATAGAAGTCTGGCGGGGATTTAAATTAGATTTCTACTAATAAGATGACAGGATGAAGGAATTCAAAAAATGATGGAAATGGTGCTAACAAGTCACTTCACACACGATTTTAAACATCTTCATTTGATCCTCAATCACTTTAATTTGACTTGCTATGAAAAACGGTGTTTGTTGATGCTGGTGGAAATAATTTGCAAATCGTTAAAAAGATGACAAGTCTTTTCACTCAAAGTCAGCTCAAATGCCCTATCGGATTTCCACAATTGCATTTTTGACCCTGAAGACATTTTTTTTCGGCTATAAACTGAAACGAAATAGTAGCGCATATATATATTGTCTTGCAACTTTTCTATTTTGACCAAAGACCGTACATGAATAGTAGAGGAGTTACGAATTTTTGAATAACTATCACGGGAATAGTACCAATCGACGCAGAGGTCGAACGCATATAGGAACAAGTACTTGAAGACATTTTATTTTATTTTAAGAAATCGGTTTGGCGCATTCGACCACAAAACCGACCAAGTAATTTAGGGAAATTTTTCAGCGACCGTACACGAATTTGACCCGGCCCAGATGTAATAGTAAATCCGATAGGGCATTTGAGCTGACTTTGCTTGAAAAGACTTTCCATCTTTTTATTTGCTTTAAATCTTTCATTTCTACAAAGTGAATATTATTTTGCAGGATATTATCAAACTAAGACTCTTATCAACATCTGTATGTATGTCTGCAGATTGCAGACTGTCATGTAGGAAAATTGGAGGTCATGCGTCTTGACCTTTTCCAAGAAGAGGCAGATGTGCAAGTTGCACAAATGTAATATAAAACAAAGTTGTTTCTTTCCAAGAAATGGAAAGTACATACATGTAAGTCATTGTGGCGATGAACAGAATCCTGAAAACAACTGTCCATGTCTGTTGATTCCAAAAACCAAATAATTTGATTGATTTATGAGAGCTTTGGCGACAATTGTCACAACTGAAGAAAAAGATAAAAACTTGCTGGAAAAAAACAACCTGTCAGAGTTTATTCACGTTTCCCTTTATTTTGCACGAGCTTTTTGCGTGAAAATTTTTGCCCAATAAAATATTTATATCATAACTTTCTTAATTCAATTTAATTTAAATCATAAACGATTTACTTATTCAAGAAATTGGCAAAATTTCCTTCATTTAAAGCGCCCTTAGAAAAAAGTCTCATAAAATTTTGACTCGATTTTGGTCCAAAATTTTAGCAATTGTGATCAGCTTGTGATGAGATTTTGATAAAATATCATGAAAAAATCTCACCATATTTTCATAATATTTGACAAGTTTTTTTTCTAAGGGCAACCTTATGAAGCCTTCAAAAGCAGATGATAAATAAAAAGCATTTTTTAGGTGGCGGCATGCTCGCGATGAGTCTCTCCATGTCGGCGCGATATTGCCGGTCAAGCGCCTCCATGCGCTCCAAAAACATTTTGTGCATCTCCTCCATCTTCTCGAACGCTGCCCTCTTGTCCTTCTCTCTTTCTTCCCTTTGTTGGGCAATGTCAGCGCGAATCTGGTTCTCCCGCGCCAGCCACTCCTCGCGCTCCTTTTCTCGCCGCTCCTCCTCCATCTTGCGCTGATTGTCTCGAGCTTGAAATTGGTCGTTCATTTGCTTTATAGTATCCATCATGGCCTTCTCCGTCTCTTTCTTGCCATTTTCACCCATCTCCTTAGAAAGTTGAATCAGCTTGTTCTGGATGACCTGAAGAGTGTCTTCCAGAGGCCGGACCCAGTCAAACGGTTTGTAGGGCGAAGCCTTATTGTCAATCGGCTCAAGAAGGTCAACTCCCGATCCCGAAGACTTTATCGTCTTCCAGTGTTGAAAGACATCGGAGTCTGAAAAAACTTGCAAATTGAGCTTGGACATCATGAACAAGATGTGACTGGAAAAATCTTCCAATCTTCCGGACCCCTTCATTTTGCGCATCGCATCGTGAATAGTTGCAGTATCAGTTTTTAGCTGATCATACAACTGGAGAGTGTCCATGTTTTCCGTGGTATTTTCAATCTTTACAAAGTGGTCCGTTAGCTGAAATCCAAGGGACTGGACAAAATCCTGGACAAGCGAGTTGATTTTGACGGCCGTTTCGTAATTTTGATAGTTAAGGAATTTGAGGACCTTGGTTTTGAGATGTGCGGTCCAGTCTTGGGGTCGATATGGGGTCTGTTTGAGAATGTTTTCAGGGTTATCGGAATAATTCCCGGGTTTTCCGAAATCGATAATGACCTTGTTGGATAAAATCGGGGAAATTAGTTTCGAGTGGAGGCTGCTGGAGTTTTCGGTCATATTGAGAAAGGTCAAAGATTTGGACACTTTTTCGAGGTAATCCAAAAGATTTGGGGAAATCGAGAGGTTTTCGATCAATTCTGAGACGATTTGGTGAGAATTCTTCAAATATGAGTGAAGATCTAGCGGAGTTTTTGATCTAATAATTCTCCAAAAATATTCGATCATTACCTTGGCGACCTGATCAATTTCGACATCGATTTCCAAGTTGATCTTGCTCTCGAATTGGAACATTTCCCGGTTTAAAAACTCGAGCGTAGTTTTCAGTGGTTGAGTCCATTCAACCAGTCGAATTGGTAGAGAAGACTGTCGGATTGTTTCCAAAAAGTCCAGAATTTCCAGGTCCTTGAACATGGCTGCCAAAATTTCGGGCACTTCTTCATCTTCGTCTTCGATTCGGAGGAGTTGGATCGAGTCGAAAATTTGTTCAAAGCAGTTTTGCCGAGTTAAATCTGAGTTGTATTGAATCTCGTTTTTCGATGAAGATTCATTCAAATCATTCACCACTGATTGTAAAATGTTGACAGCAGATCGAAATTCTGGAAGCAGTTCGAACCGATGAATATTGTCCTCGATTTTCGATTTGAAAATGTCCCGGATTTTGGTGGCCAAAACATGGATTCGATGAGTCAGTCGGCTGTTGTACCTCTCGCCAATGTTGGTGACCAGCAGTTGGGCCGAGTCGGTGACGCTGACCCGAAAGTCGCCGGGAAGTTTTGGAACAAACTCGGTGTTGTCGAACACGATTTCCTCCAGGTTTGTTTTTATTTCCTGAACCGCTTCGATTTCGCTGAGTGGACCGAGTTCCTCAGGCTGACGGAAGAACCCGATTCGGTTGTAAGAGCCCTGGTCATTTTTCGATAGAAAGGCGTCGAGGAGGTCATGAGCTCTGGACAGAGTTTCGGGGTCCTTGATGATTGATTTTAGATCCTTTTTGACCGCTCCGAGAAATTTAGCGATGCCCATGACGATTCGTTTATCCGGCCACTGGTTTTCAACTGTAAAATAAAGGAACGTATTCGGGGTAAATTAAAAACTTGACCTGGGTCATTAACCTTTGACCTTCATCGCATAATTTTAATTTAGCATGGATAAAATTTTGCTACCTTTAGTGGCAATTAACGCAATTCCAGGCTGGAACTTGGCCGGATTCCGGATTAAATTCGTTGCTTGTTCAATCAGCGTTTTGAAGCCCGTCCGCGTTTCTCCAGATTTAAGCGATGAGTAGTTGACCACAAAAAGAAGTTTGACCCTCTCTGCATGATCCGCCACTTTCTAAAGGTCAATGAAGACGTTTATTTTCCTACTTAAAAATCTTTTCGATTTTTCCTCAAAAAAATAGTCGAATAATTATCACCTTGATAAAAAAGGCGTTTGCAATTTCGACGCTGGCGTTGCGAGTATCCGAAAAACCGGGGCAATCGTAAAATGCGGTGTTAGTCCGCGGATCGATCACCAGGTCGGGAAAAATGGAGTGGGACACCAGGGTTCCACCTTCACTGATCTTACGATTTTTAGCGTCACGGATTAAAAACCGGCCGTCCTCTGCTTCGTACGAAATCAAGTGGTCGTTGTCGCCCGCGAGAAATTGGGTCATGGTGGATTTGCCCGCTCCCGTGTTGCCCACTACCAAAATAACATCTCGATAGTTGGGATCAATTTGAATTTCCCGCTCGCCCTCTTCAAGAAGCCGCTGAGTGGCTTCAACGGCTTCCGAGCTTTCGTCAGATTTCGGCGTTTCGGTCTCGCGGTCGATTTCGAAGTTGGATGGAAACTGGTGATTGTGCATTTTTTAAAAGTAAATTTTATGGCCCCGACTTATGTATTTTTGGATAAATTTTAAAAATAAATATTTACACACAAAAAAATGTAGAAAAATCCAAGCTTACAGCATAAATGTCCAAAATGCAGACATGAATGGTCAAAATCCCCACAAGAACGTGTAAAAAGGAGCAGGGAGACTTAAAACTCATTTTTAGTCTAGCTTGCGAAATTTTAATTGTGTTTAAATCTAGCGCTGCGCGGATATTTTTGGAAAGAGTGCAAAGTTGAAATGCAAGCGGAGTGACGAGTTTTGATTAAATGAAGGAGCAATAAATTCAGTAAGTAATGCTTCAATTGAAGTTGCTTTCTAAATTAAAATGTTTTGCTCTTCGTTTCCCTGATGACCTTTTTTAGATAATGATAGTGACGATGGAAAATTATTGCCAAGAAAATGAATGGAAACTGAGTAAGCAGTCCTGAAACATGAACTGTGTGTACATTGCACTTGCGAATCCCTAAAGTATTTTTCTACTCAAATGAGTTAAATTTTATTCATTGTCTTTGTTAACCAAAACTTATTGTCGCACTATTCAAGCGTTTACGATAGCTTATTTAACCAGAGTTTCAAAATACATATTTCAGTAAGCCTGCCTAATTAGGGAGGAATAAATCTACAAGTATGAAGTAGGTTTGACGAATTTTACGATTAAGAACCACAAAAAGAATTTTATTGCTCAAAATTATAACCATCATATTTGATATTACATACTTTTCATGGTTACAGTCGGTAAATTCATATTCTGGAAGACATAATGTTCATACTTATTAAGTTGCACCCAAACAAAGACAAGTTTATGGAAATAATGAAAAGTAATTTTGATTCAGGTAAAACATATAGTAGTATTTATAATTATTAATATTAGTATTAATAGAAATAATCAAGAAAGTTAAATAAAGTGTATTATACTTAAAAGTTCATTCAATATCAAAAAAAGCACTTAAAGTATCGTTGAAATAACGACAAAATAATATAGTGAGATATGAAATAACCCAGATTCCCGACTTTCCGTCGGCCACTGCTGCAAACGAGTAGATGAAAGATGAGGCTCAAATGGGCAAAATTGGTGTAAGTACAGTAACGTTGGAAAGTTTGGAAACTTCCTTTAGGGCAACCGATGCTGCACACAAAGAAAAAAAATTTACGTGTTAATATTATATGGTATGTAATCGACATAAACAAAACAAAACACAAAAATCCGAAACTTGAATGAAATATTTCTACGATTTTAGAATTAAGACAGTGAGAAAAGAAAGAAGTTCGTTAAAATGACAGAAAATTTGTGATGTGGTAGTCATTTTTGTTTTTAGCTCTTTCAATTTACAGAATCCACCACGATTTGCGTAACAAATATTTGTTCCTTGTTTTTTTAAATTACCTCCATGAAGTGAAAAATATCCTGGATCGATAAAAACTTTGAGGTCCTTAGGCATCACATTAAAGGCATATTTCCAGGATAAAACAAGCATATTTTCTGGCAGCTGCTTTCTATGTCCTTCGAACGAAATTGTAAGATGCTCCAATTCTAAATAGAATGCAACATAATTTACAGTTACAATAATTATCTCAGTTTCAATATAATTACTTTAAAATACTTCAGATTTAGATTTTTATCTTTTCAAGTTGGAAGCTCACCTTTGAGGTTCAAAATGGATGGTCCGGCTCCGTAAAGTTCTCGTAACTCCTCCAGCGTATAAAAGTCCAAGTTTGGTTCCTCATTGATCGCCCGGACATTCCCGGGAGTAAATCCAGTGAAAATTGAGTCCAAATCATCATGAGCGAGTTTGTCCAAGTCGATCCGCAAGTGCAGCTTTTTTAGATTTACTACTGTTTCATTTGTCCAGAAGGACGGAAAGAATCCGAAAACGTGAGTTGTACAAGTATCCAGCTCTTCGATGTTGGGAAACGTTTTCAAGAGAGGATCAATATTAGCCCAGTCAGAGAAGGGATTGCGCAATTCTAAACGCTTGACGGTGGGAGCAGTCCCTGTTGTTTCAAATAGGCAATGGAAGAAATCTCTGTCCTGAAATCCACGAGAACTGGAATAGTAGTGTACTAGCCGAGACCCGCCACCATGTGGCGAGTTCAATTCTGTAGGTGTGTGTTGATTTTTTTTCGCTCTGAAAAATCCATAACCTTTCCCGAAAAGTTTTCCCTATGAAGTTCCCCTTTTGAATTTTCCCGCCTTTTCCCTAGAGTCACGTGACTGGGACATTTGAATATTCCCGCCCTTTCCCTTGAGTCACGTGACTGGGACATTTGAATATTCCCGCCTTTTCCCTTGAGTCACGTGACTGGGACATTTGAATATTCCCGCCTTTTCCCTTGAGTCACGTGACTGGGACATTTGAA
>JAQIVE010007147.1:0-10760 GCA_034698285.1 Sminthurinus bimaculatus
TTTATCACAGCTAAATTAAATAAGTACATATTAGGTTCAATGTATGTAAATGAGTATCCAAGTACTCTCTATATATATTATATATATATATTATTGCTATTTTTCTTAAGTGTTATTTAAGTTTCCTCGCATTTTTTGTCTACTTCCCGTAATTGAGGCTGCGATTCGGAAAAGGAGGCTTGGCAGTTTCTAATACAGGCTATAATTAATACGTTGTCCTAAAATAGCTAAAATATTATTATTCAACTCTCTGTTTTGTTTATACCATATTATGTGAATTGATAATTCACAGTAGCTTATTACTATTATGTTAAATATTAAATAGAAAAAATATATTGTTATTATGATTATATAGTATTATTATACATAATACATACATATAACATTAAGTATGGTATTATGCAAAAATTACGTTGTATATTTCGAACGGTTTCCCAGGCTCGACCTTTACATAATTGTAAAAGTCCGGACTGGAGTCATCGAAAAGCTGAATCGATTTCAGTATAAATAATGTGTACTCCAACGAAGAAGGATGTCGGAAACGGAATATTTGAACGACTGCAAAAGTATGGTGCAGAGTATTGTGATTTATCTGAAACAAATTGAAAAACAAATTTAATGGCGCATAAGTTAATGCATGTTTTTATTATGGAATGATGGCAAAAATGTGCCTTCAACACAGTATGATGTATATAGAAGTTTCCTCTATAAGAAGCAGCTGCTATCAAATGCCTTAGCAACCAAAACCAAAGGTGCGTCATTCTTTGTGGGGGATTTTATTGTTGTGTTATTATTCATGCACGGACTTATTATACTGCCTAACACTATAGATGTTTTGAAATCAAGTCAGCATTTTTCCTACTTAAAAATACAATAAAACCCAGCTTGAGTCAGTGATGGTGACGCTTATACTACGATCACATCCCACATCTCTTCTATAAATATCCATGGGTAACGTAATTTTTGCATTTTACCTGTACTAAATGTTGTTTTACTAACTCCAGGGAAGTTTTCAACCTCCCACTCGGTTTGAAGCAAGTCCTACCCAGGTAGAAAATTTGCAGACTGGTTATAAGTTATGGGTGATGAGCTGGAATGAACTGGAATTATTTTAGACTATTTAAGTACTCGACAGTGCCACGGGCTTTCAACCTGGATAGGTCTTATACTTTACTACACGAGTGGGTCACCTTAAATACGATACGACCATTGAACAAATGTGACTAATGATAATAATGCAGTATAGAAGCGATAGCTCATCATGTTGTTGGAAAAAATTTTAAGTGGCTTCTTTCGTCGAGATAGAGTTTTTCTCTTTTAGCTAGTTTAAAAATATATAGTATCCTCTGTCATAATTCATAATTTTATCATTATGAATTATGAAGCAGAGGAGGAATTTAATAGGATTGACTGCAAATGAAGCAATATGTTAAAAATTATTGTATGTATTTAACCCCGAAGGCGCTGAAAAAAAATGTCTCTTGATTTTATTGTACTAAAATTACACGTAAACTGCCGTAAGTAAATCAGTGTTTATTACTGATAGATATACAGTAGAGAAGTTATATATTTCATATAAAATGTTAGTGAATTCATACACATAATTACTTCGCTTGTTACTTAATTAAGGCGCATTTTAAAGATAATTATTCCTTCTTTATGTAGTTGATATTTGCGAGGGTAATTTTTTTAAATGTCTATGTCTACCTTACTAAAAGATTAAAGAAAAAGGAAAACGTTTTCCCTTCCACTTTCGATAGATTATCCGCCCTGTTATAATAACAAAATTTTTTATATGTGTATAATATATTATTATGTAAATATGTATAGTTAAAATATTGCTTTGAGGAGAGGGTCTTAGAAGGAGGGTGTTGGTTCGTTAATTTCGGTTCAGGTGTAGATCTGTAGGTGCGTATGTATTGCATAATATGTAGTGCATATGTTTCTACAAAAACTATGTATGTTATGGTTATGATAAAATGATACAATGGATACATCCATGTAAAAGACTGTCGGAAGATTTCTGAAAAGTATATATTATGAAAATCTTGCCGGAAACCTTGTTGAATGACCTTGTTTCTAATCAGCTTGAGTCCCCTCCGAACATTAGAAAGGACATAATAATATTATGGTAGATGTTCATATTATTTCACTTTACAGTGGGATATTAACCTACAACTGGATAAGTGTCGGAAATAATTATTGTTATTGGTGATTTTTTAGTGGTGAAAATGAGACTCGGTTCGTCTGCTTAATGGAGAAGATATAGCAGATCGTTATAGTAGGAAAACAACGGCATGCCTTAAATTTAATAAATAAATAAATAATATGCTGTATTAAAAGGCTTTCACTAGGCGTTAAGTTAAAAAGTCGGAAACGTGTATGTGTATACAACTGTCGATTGGGCAGAACAAAGGGGAACGATGACTTAAAGAGACTCGAGAGATAAAATTAAACTGTACGATATTTAATAAATTGCATAATTCATTTTAGTAGGTATTAATTTAAAAAATAAAGATTATTACTGTTATTAGGGTGAAGTATCTGTAATCTGTATGCATTTAGTTGTATGTACAGGGAAGAATTTAGTGAGAAAGGAAAGGGTTGATAAACCAAAATAACCATAATACGGCCAAAAATTTTATAAATTTATGTAGGTATAATAATAATAATATTATACTGAAAAGAAGGGACATTCTCTTATTGTTCTCTCTTTGTTGGAGTGAAAATTTCAAAATCTCATTCAGAAATTTTGCACAGGACGACAAGACTGCTTTTGATGTTGAATGGAAATGGAAAACGGAAGTTATTTTATTTTCTCCCTGTTATCTCAATCAAGTTTAGGTGTAGAAAAAAAGAGGATAATGTTATAAATATTATATTTAAGTTAGTTATAACACACAGAGTGTACATATAATGGATTATGGGTAAAAAATTCTGCTATTCAAAGTTCAAAAACTCTGTTTTCGATTCATACACACATAAATTTAGGATTAGATATTGAATACATACTATAATATTATTATATTACATTATTCAGGGAGTTTAAAATTTTATACTAACTCGAAACAAAATTTCTAAAACTGCATTTACAACCTTTGTGTGTGTACTGTGTCTTTCCTCTGAAATAGCTTGAAGAAACTGGTTACTGGTTAGCAAGCGAAAGCGAACTGAATAATTGTTTACTTAAAACTTTTTTGAAACGTTTCTTTTCTTTGCATCAACGTACTTAAATGAAACCGAGCTCACAGTATTTTCAATTTCGTTTTGTACATACAGTTTTACATACGCAGAGAATAATGCGAAATGGGTTGATTTAAGCACGTTGGTTAAAGTTGGCAGGAATTTTTACCCATAGTACATTATAATGAATGAATGAAAATTGAAAATGAAACGACGACGGCTTAAATGGGGACCCGTGTTTGATATCATTGCTTTATTAATATTGTATCAAAAGATTGTTCTGCGACATATTATTATTTCTTTGGAAGCTTTATCTTATCAATCAAAATAAATATGTACATCATAATAAAAAATATTGTAAATTGTCAGTAACTTACATCAAATAACTATATTTCTCAAGTATATAGTATGTAATATATTACATACTATATTTGTATTTATTATATTATTAACTGTTAACTATATATAGTTGTTTAAGTATCTAAACTACGTTGAATAATATTTGTAAAAAAAACTCAACAATAATGTTTATTGTTATTGAAAGGCACATCAACAACTAATGGAATACGAATGAAAAATATAACGACTTATTTGTTCATAATAAATAATATAAAATTATAAACGAATAAAATATAATAATGTGATTTTGTGAAAAACTATATTTGAAAAGTTTTGAGGGACAATGAACTGTAATAATGATACATTAAGTGATTAATGCCGAAACTATGAAAATAGAAAATAATAAACGAGAATTGCAAATAAGGGGGAAATGGTGATTATTGGTCATTTAATAAATTATTGGGTATTTGTTCAAACGCTGGAAGTGTGAACTAACGCTCGTGCACCAAGTCATATAACCCAGTCATAGGTAATAGGCCGTATAAAAACTATAAATGCTTATGTAGTAGCACATTATATCCAATAATGTAAAACATTCATTACATTATCATGTCGCTTTCATGCAGTATGACCTGAATTTTTGCACAGATGTTCATCTCAGAAACAATTGCGACAATCCATGGTGCAGAATGCAGAACAAGAAAAATAAGACAAAAAGAGATTAGTATTTTTGTACATGCGAAGCTTTTATTACTGTTTGTAGAATAAATAGTAACAAATGTACATACATATACATAAAATGTCCGCATTGACACTGTTGAAGAACAGTTAGTTAGTTAATTTTAAAATAGTACTCAGTAGACTAATCAGGTAGTAATTATTATTATTATAGTAATAGATAATCAAGATATTACATATTACTCACTAATAAGAACATATGAGGCTAACAAATCATGACGAGTATTATAATTATTTAATGATTTCTAAGAGATTATCAGGTAATTCATAAAATATCCCTTGCGTGATACAAGAAATCTACCACGTAAGGATGAACCATGGCTATATTATTTTATACATTTACCATTGGCTAACTTTAACAAATAATGTTGATCACGATCTGATTCTTATTCTCAGTTAAACAATTATTAATATGGTGTGGTAGATACCAATTACATGAATGACGGGAAAAAACTCAAAGGGGCGTAAGTTAATTTCAATTTTTCGATTCAACTACATCAAAAATTATACAATGTGTTTTGGTTTGATACTACTTGAAAAACCATTACATACTATAATATATAATAAGAAATAAGATATTCACATTGCTAACTTAACTTTGTACAGCTAACAATTAAATACTAGAGATAGTAGTTTACACAACGGACGCTATCGTATTTCATTGAAAAATTAAAGAAAAACGCAAATTAAATGTGTCAAATACCTAAATTCTATATTGTGAATTTAATTGGGTTTCATAGTCGCTTGACTTTGGAAACCCTACAAATACTGCCTATTCATAAAAGTAAGAAAAATATTGGTTATTTGTTCCAAGCCTTTTAACATTAATGTATTTTATATTTCACAACTTTAAGTTTAATTGTAAGCATATCCCGTTTAGGAAATCTTTCAAACCATAATCCATCCGTGAGTGGACTCGTGGCACTTTCTTTCTATTACACAAAATATTTGCCATTCTTCAATTGTAAAGTTTTCTATTATTCTAAATTCATCATTACCAATAATCAACCATGATGTCAGGCTTTTTATATAATTTATTAAACATATAGAAATATATGCACTACGCACCACAATTCAGTTTAGTCAATTGAAATTAAAAACATTGCGAGCAAATAGGAATTGATTAATATACAGTATACTGTGTATATTAACAAAATTGCGTCAGTTTTATACAACATTTCAAGAACCTATGTAATCTATCATGGGCCAAAAAATCATCGCCGGTAAATGGCTTTTTGGCCCCAGTTCTGTATTACCTAACATATAATTTTAATACTATTTTAAACTATTCTACACTGTACACTGTGTGTACACACAGTAAACCATTTACTATGATTTAGAGATGAAGACAAGAAATACATTCATTTCAGTATATTTATTTATATAGTGATGTTTTTACCCAACCTATCATTCAATTCCTCGAAATTATTATATATATTATACCGACGAAAAAGACAGTAAAAAAGAAGAATGGTTCAACTTAGGAGTGAAGTCCTAATGATACATAAAGTATAAATGTGTTTATCATGGGAAAACAAACCAATGATGAATTATTGCTTCCTTAATGTTCCAGCTGGTGCCATATGTGATGGGAATTCTTCAGCTTCAACTTCTTGAGATTCTCTCAATTTCTCTCTCTGTTGCCTATAAAATATAAAAGTAACATGATATGTATTATAACAATAACAATCTTTTCAATCGTTGGTATAACAATCAAAGCTTGAAAAAGATCTGCATATTGTGAAAGTGTGGGGAGTATGTACATAATATACACAATATAATATACATAATATGTGGCTTTTTCTTTGTTATTACTTACTTTTGGAAATTCTTTCTTTCTGATTTGCTCAGTCCTCGTGGCATACTACACACAAAATATAAAGACATTGTATTTAACTATTGATTTTAAAAATGAAAGGAGGAATGATTTTACTTTATTGATTCTAGTTTGCTTGCATATACATTTTAGATTTTAGGACAAGGTATAAGCAGCAACTTTTAGTATACGTACCAATTTTATCTATTAGAAAATAAAAAAGTCGTTCTTACTAGAGAATATTTGATGTCTCTAACTTGACGTTTGGGTCATATCCTGGAGTATAAGAATCCGTAGTTTCGGCATCCCAATCTTCTTCATCATCATCATTTTGAGCTGCATTGTTGGACGAGGTTGTTGCTTGCTGATGACTCTGCTTCAATTCCTGAAATTCCGCTACATAAATTACATCTCCATTAAGTTTTAAGTTAGTACAATACAAAGAAAATCAAGTCTATCATTCCCTGTATGTATATATATATGTCATTGTAAAACATAATTTTTTGCTGCTCATACCTGAACTATGGTACTTGATGTGCTCAATAATTTGATGCTGATCGGGACAATGCTATTTCAAATGAAGAAGTAAACACATTAATGCATAATGCAAATCTGACATAATATTATTTTACTTTATTTATATTATCATGCATTCTGGTATTTTCAGAGCAACTCAAATTACATCCTCTGTGTAGTTTCAGCCGATTTGCTTACGATGCAAAATAGATACTATCGCAACTTGTTGACACACAGATTTGTTTACATACTTATTATACGTAACATATAATAATATACGTTTCTTGCTTCATCAGCATATAACAAGAATACCAGATACCAGGGCTAGGTGGTACATATTATTATGTGATATGTATTACCTTATGGTGATAGTCGATTTCAATCTTGGGATATTGATGAGCCCAGTTGAATCGACATGACACAATTTCACAATCCTTCCCCTTTGCGGACATTTCCTTCCTATAGTTCCGTCGGCATTTATCTAGGTGACCCATCATTCGTTGATTCCTGAGAAACAAAAATAATTTATATTCATAAGTATTATGTTGTACATGGCATAGTTTCAAGTTTCAATGCAGCTTTTGCATTTTTGCAGCATAGTCGTTATATACATAATACATACATAATATGAACAATGTGCATATTTTAATTTCTAATTGTAAACCGTAGTGCTGATATTGATGATTTGATGATATTTGATACATAGTATTCACATGATCATTGATTATAGTAATTGAATATAGCAAAAAAAAATTATTATTTTTTACTTACGTGATTTGATGGGACACGTTATACGGACATGGAACTAAATACTCTCCAGGAGCAAGATTAAAGTTGACTGCCATTATGATTATGAGGAATAATATGTACAAGGAATTGAGGACTAGCTATCAGCTATCAGTACTTGAAAGATTTCAAGAAAATTCACGATTCTCTGACTACCGTCTGAAACTATTGTAATACGATATAATATTATGAATACTTTAAAGTCTTCAAAGACAAAGCTGTTTAAAACTCAATGTTAATGCTGGAAACTGCAGGTCGCTAATACACGTAAGTCCAAAAACTAAAAGTAAAAAAGAAGGAAGTGATTTGTAGGAAGTAACGTTACGGAATCGTTTGAAGTCAAAACTAAGATGTATTTTAGACGGTTTACCTATTGAACACGGAGACTATGTTTATGTTATGTGTTATGTGGCCTTGCAACTAAGTAAAAGTGTGAGTGATGATGTTGTTCAATCTTCAAACTTAGAATCTAGGATCTAGGTAAAAGTAAAAATCATAGAAATTTTTTGAAAACAAAGACCGCCATGAAGGGTCGTCCTCTCTAACTATAAATAATTTACCACTATTTCTTTTACTTTTTTTGTGCTAATGAATGGAGAAAGTAAAAGAAAAAGTAGTAAATTATTTACAGCCAGAGAGTATACACTACAAACCAGGATTTAAAAGATTGAAGGGAAAAAGGAAAAAAAGTCCATACCATTATATTTTCTGGTATACGCTGTATTTCAAATGGCAGAAAGAAATGTAGACAAGTTACAGAGCAAAAATCCGAGTTCAAAATCGGAAAATATTGCATCCGGAAGTGGTCCAGGTCCACAACAAAGACATTCTCATAAAAAGGAAGAATTAGGGTCTCCAAAAAAGTATCACACTAGAAGACGTCCTCCAACGAAACCAGTTAGAAGACCTAATGATGTTTACATAAGCGAAAGCTCTCATTTTCAAGTACGTCTTAAGTCTTAAACATTAGTCTGTATTTATATTTTTAATTATATTAAGTGTAAGTATTTATTTACATAGTACTATGTGTTAATTTAATCTTGTGCTCAATTTAAAATAATATGTATAGATACATCATGTACTTAACTTGAATATATAAGTGGTGTCCATTGTTGAATTGTCATTTGTCATTCGTGTGTATTTTTTTAAAAAACTCAAAATGTAAAATGAAAAAGTCGACGTTAAATTGTTAAGGCTTAATGTGAACTTACTTTAACTTGAGAAATGGCTTTTCCGGCACTATAATATTATATATACTAGTTGATGGTTGATGATATGTTATGTTTTATTTTTGTAAATGTATTGTCATTTTCTTAATTTTTATATTTTTATACAGTCGCAATATGCCAAGTGTCAAAAACTTTTGGACGGCGAATTCAAAGTGATTTATTTACATGGTCTTGGTGATGCTATACCACGAGGTAACATTAAAATTCATAAAGATAATACTATATTAAGTACTGATTATTGTATGATTATTGATGTATCGGGATTTCTATAAGTAGTTATTTTTGGATTGTCGTGAACTGGCTTTGCTTTGTAGTAATGAGTAATACATACTTGGCTCTTGGCTATACTATTGAATTATAAATTATTGAATGATTATGTTGTTTTTAACACTTACGTTAGAAAAAGTGAGTTTAGTGAGAAGTATGATGTATTTACTTATGATTGATTTGGCTGAATTTCGAAAAGGACATGTTGACGTTTAAGTGACTGACGTTAAATAGTGGTTATTAAGGATTCGGACTAGAATTCTGTCTAATGGTAAAACGGACATGTATTGAAAAATATGGAAAAAACAACTGAATCACCAAGATGATTAACCACATAAGTAACTCTGACTTCGACTTTTTTTGCTAAGTATCCGAGAAAAATAAAGTTACTTGATCGGTTTCTGTTGAATACTAAGCAAAAAAACCTACATCCGAGTTACATGATTATTCATCTTGATAATTCAACTAGTCACTAGTCTATTCAGCTTTTTAAACATTATTATGTGTACTTAGGTAAAATAGTTGAGAACGGAGACAAGGAATCTTATATTTCTGTTTTCTAATCATGTCATCCGATCGGTTAGTGACGGCGAAATAGTAATGTTAAACTTGCAACTCGTCAGCTGAATCACATGGAGAAAAATATTGTTCAATATTTTTGTGTATACATGTGTGTAGAATGTAGAAATTACATGTTGTATGTTGCATGCATTCATGTTGTTCCAACTGGGTTTTAACGATGCATAACATTTATGTACTTTCAGCGTTAAATCTTTGTTCTCAACTTAAATCCTTTTATCAAGGATCATTAGACTACTCTGTCACTACTTCTACGGTTAAACTTGTCGGTAAATGTTATTACATCATTTGTATAAAATATTAAATACTATATAATAAATTCAAACTATCCCTCACGATAAAACACATAATTAATATTATGAAAATGGAAAATAATGAAGTAAATTCTGTATTATTTATTTCTTTATTTGTAATGTAGATGACCTATTGCCAACAGATGATAATAGTTTACCGTCTCTAAACTATCGAACAATATCTGCAGTGGATGTCACGATAAGTCGTACAGTTGATTTACCTTAAATAGAAATGTTTTTCACATTGGAGGTACTTCATTTTTTAATAAAAATTATTGTTAATTTTATTTCTACTTTATCACAGAGCGTAGAAACTATCGTTAATTGATAAATTTATATTATGCTTTGCAGGAGATTTCGAAATGGCTAGGTGTAACCCCTTATGAGATTTGGGTTTGGGTAACATCATTGGGAGTATTTACTATTCTTCTTTCTATAAAATGTGACACTGACTCTGATATGTCGTGGTCAGTTGTATTTGCTCCATTATTTATTGGAGATGCTGTTAACGCTTACTTTGTTGCAACGGTTTTCCTACGAATGTTGGTCAGATCTAACCAAATCAACTCGCGTCCAGCAATATTTCGTACCGTGTGGAGTTTCACTCAATTATTTCTAATTTTTTTATTCGAACTTTTCCTATGTGTTAAACTAAATGAACCACAAGCTTTTGATTATTCGGAAGTGTTTAGTCCAATATTTATTTTATCTCAATTATATATGATATTTTTTTGCTGCCATAAGGGATAATTTATTCTTATTCAATCAACTATGTGTTTAACATGAGTAGTTGTTTTTCTAATCGCTTGTCCAAGTTGAATATATTAAAAAAGGAGCGTTTACAATTTACAATGATGTGCATTATTTATTTTATGAATAGCTTTACTGTCATTTGTATCATATAATATATTTTTATCCTGGTAGACGAGCATAATGTTACTTCAAGTTGTTACTTACTATTGTTTTTTTTCTACATAATAGTAATAATAAATATAATGAAGAAAGTGAAAGAAT
>JAQIVE010007148.1:0-10759 GCA_034698285.1 Sminthurinus bimaculatus
TGCCCTAGATAAACTTGGCCATGGGGAGATGGATAATTTCGGAGCTTTTGCAGTTTTCCTCCTGGAACCGGAGCATTTCGGGGAGAACCGTGTTGTACACCGAGAGCTCCCTGTGAAACAAATTGTTGTTGGTGAGCATCTCTTGTCGCCCTGGATTCGTTGGAAATGTTTTGAGCATGAGGTGAGATGATGGCTTCTGCTCCTTTTCGTCTTCGGATTTTTCATAGGTTACTTGGATTGAGTAGAGGACAGCCAAATACCCGTCACCGGGATTGCAGCCGGGAGACACGTCGAAACGCTCAATTTTCTCCCCCATAGCGTTCTCCAGCCACTCTTTTGTCAGCGTCGGAATCGACATTTTGTCAGACTTGAAGTATGAATGGGAGTTATGAGTTATTATTTTAAATATTTAATTATTTATGCTTCGACAAACTGAGTACTAGAAAAATTTCAGATTTATTTAAACGGCTTGTCTCAACTTGACTCGGAAAAACGGGTCCAGAGTCCAGGGTCCACGATTGGTTTATGAGTGATGGCACGGAATAGCTTCAGTTGACTGTGGGACAATGCGTAAAGAATTGCAGATTATATTTATTTCTGCCGTTGTTTGACGTTTTTTTGAATGTATTCAACTTGTAATCTGGCCATTCATTGTTATATTGTTCATAAGTACTGTGCTTATAAATATATCTGTATGCACAGTACATGGCCCTGCATGTCATTTGCACATTAATGTGCATCACCAATAATGGACATCGTGCATCTCTACTCTCCTCTCTCACATCTCAATATTAAAAGTCATGGAACATGAAACAAAAAACATAAAAAGTGCTGAAAATTCCACTTATGAATCGTTGTAAACAAGATGAAATCCTGCCCTTCTCCTCCTTCTACCTTGTAAGTTTAGTTGTTAACCAGTAATAGGAGTGCTAACTGGTTATTACATCTTGAGTCTTGATAGTGTTGAGGGAAAGGACAACGGACAACGGCAACCTAAATAATTAAACGTTGGACATGGAAATGCACCTAAGTACTTACTTACGACAACAGGTTGTCATGTTAGTGCAAAATTGAACTTAAACTGTTGAGAGTACATAGTTGAGATGTTTAGCTTATGCTATGTAACTATTTGTCCATATAGCTAGTCAAGTTGAAAACTATTGTCAAGGACAACCAGAATTAAAAAAGTGCAGTCTTCAACATTAGAAGCAAAAAATGTGAAGGCCACTGCAGATTACTCTGACAATTCTGATAATGTCAAATGCGCTTGTAGTTATGCAAGTCAGAGCGTATGTAATATCTACATTATGTCAAAATGTGGAGGGGAAATGAAAACAGGCATTAAATATTTATACAGCATAAGTTACAAATACCAAGTCCAAAAGGATTGTATTATTTGTGATTGGTTTTTGGCCTGTTTTCGTTCCATGATTACTTTTTTGAAGCACATTATGACAAGATGAACAAACTTTATGCTTGGCCATTAAAATTTCCGAGTTAAAGCTACATACTATATTAGTTAGGCAGTAAATCCGAAATTTCCAACAATGCGTTATTAATTGCTAACATGAAGTGAAATTATGCTTTTTTTCAAAAAAACGGTAACCGGTAACCACCATTTTTTGCCTAGTAAAGTTTAGGCTCTTCATTTTGACTTTACGTGTTAAGTATATCCTCACACGATATGAATAAATAAACATTGGACCTATAAAAAGTTTGGAATAAAAAATAATGACATTTTGTCGACATGCAAAACCAGTTCTATATATTAAAATGCAGTTAATGCGCTAAAATGTTTTTGCAACCATTTTGTTAATTTTCTGTGCTGCGGCCTCAGAAAATATACTTACATAGGTAGTGTTAGTGGTTTACTTATCATGACAACCTTCAACCTGGGTTAGGGCGCGGTATTTACAGTGCATAGTGCATAGATATACGTTATACGTAGTATATTGTGGTTGTTATAGTAATTTATAATGTTAAAAATAAAAACCAGCTAATGCTGCATTGACCAACAAAAAATATACAAAGATGAGCATGTATTAATAGAGATTGTACAAACAACGAAATAGACTTGTAACTTTTGGCATTTAAGAAAAACGGTGTCTAGAATATTAATACGAGTTTCTAAAGTTCACATTGGAATTACAAAATCTCTCTAAAACCCCGTAATATAAGGTCCAGAATTCATAGTTTTTTTCGAAATAAAGGGGTTCAAAAATTTAGTACTTTCTCAGTCGGAAAAATTGTTTAAAAAAAGTGGAATGCGTTCTCGATGGAGCCTAAGTAAATGACATGTTGTATATGTATTGAACCGGTTTTCTATTTATTTTAAAATTTAGTTACAGCTTTGGTTATGTTATGGTAATAGGTAATAATAATGTTTAATAATGCAGCCAGTTCGTACACGATAAACAATATTTACTATAAAATTTGTCATCCTAACTTGAATTTTTGAAAGCAGTATCCGTTTTGAAGTCAACAATGTACCATGCTTATTTATATCTTATGCATGCAACAATCACTAAAATTGAAACTTTAAATAAAAAAATGCTCTTTCATAAATGAAAAATGCAAACTTTGGAGTAAAATAAAGACGTACAAAGTTTGAGATTGCCGTGCACATTTGTATAATACTTGAAAATTCAAACGTTGAATTTTATTACGCTATAATATATAGTACTCATAACTCATAACATATTATTATGCTAAAAAAATATTTAGAAACAGTCCATAAGGGACACGAAATACTATGCTCTGGAATATACACACAGTGTGAAGTTAGCAAACATCTTTTAAAACTAGAAAAATGTAAACGAAAAAATTCTAAATTCATTAAATCTGCAAATACGTTGCATGAATATAACTTTTTAAAAAAATTTAAGTACACTTTCTTTTGCAAAGTGTCATAAGAATAATTTCAAGATCAAAATATAACCTTTGGAATTTTTATAATATTTAATATTAATGAAAAATTCTCGTTATTTAAGACTATTACCGTTTAAGATTGTAAGCAAATGTTACAATCAAGATTATGTAGACATCCCTTGGAGTCGTCTCCTCATCCGATCGACCTCTGGTACAGACAAACGACCTCGATTCTCTTCTATAGTCAAATTCTCACTTACACCGTTGCTGAGTACAGTTCCAGTCACCTTCAAAATTCCACTCTCATCAATCGCCATGGAAACATCGATCTTCTGACTACCCTTTTTTCCTGGTGGAATTCCTGAGAGGAGGAAGCCTCCCAACTTGGTATTATTGGATGCACGTTTTTCTTCTCCAGAAAATATATCAACGTTTACTTCAGTCATATCATTTAACGCCGTCTCGAAAGGCTTTGTTACATTACAGGGAATTGGAGTATTTCTTGGAATAATGACGGCCATATCTCCACTATAGACTTCGACTCCCAAGGAGTGGGGTTGCAGGTCTCGAACTTTGGGCAGGTTTTTGATAGTTGACCCGCCATTTAGAATACAAGCTTGAACGGCGGCTCCCAGGGCCACCGCTTCTTGGATATCTATCTTCTGGTCCAGGCACAGAGTGGGCCGGTTGAAAAATTCCTGGAGGAGTTGCTTCACCCGGGGAATCCTTGAAGAGCCTCCAACCATTATGATCTCATCCACATGACTTTTGTCTATGTTGACGTCATCCAGGGCTCTCTGGACAGTGTCGATGGTCTTTTGAAATAGAGATTCATTCATAGTTTCAAATTGGGCTTTGGTGATCTTGACATCGAGATCGACAGCACCGACGATGGCATCCAGACTTGCAGTGGCGGAATCAGCGGCTGATAAAACTTTCTTCACCTTCTCACACTCATTCCGGAGTCTTCGCAATCTCCTCTTGACAACCTGGGAGGTGGACGAGCCATCATCATCGACGAGAAGCGGAACAGCCTCAGCATTTTCAAATTCTGTAGCGAGGAATTCGATCATATTTGAGTCAAAGTCTTCACCCCCGAGATGACTGTCACCCAGGGTCGTCAAAACTTTAAGACTCGTTCCCATGGCACCACCCTCATCATCTTCCTTTGAAGCAGGAACTATTGCTGTTGACGATGCTCCTTCGCTTGAATCTTGTTCTTTTGCTGCTGCATTTTCACCTGCTTTTCCACAGCCCGTCTGCAGAATCGAAACATCAAAAGTTCCCCCGCCCAAGTCAAAGACGAGGAATATTTTGTCATCGTCTTTCCAATTGAGTGCATAGGCCATGCCGGCCGCCGTTGGTTCGTTGATGATCTGAAGAACTTCAAGCCCCGCCACGACTGCCGCCTGTCGTGTAGCCTCTCTTTGACCATCATTAAAACTTGCTGGGACTGTGATGACCGCTTTTTTGACCTCCGTTTTTAGGGCATCACTGGCAATCTTTTTCATCTTGATAAGGACTTGAGCTGAAATCTCTTCAGGAGTAAAATTTCTTTTGTCGATCACAATTTTCGGCCGGTCCTTGGTGTCGCCAGTCACTTGAAATGGCCAAGTACGAATGTCACTTTGAACTATCGGGTCAGAAAAAGGTCGACCGATGAGTCGCTTGGCGTCGAAGACTGTTCGATCGGGATATTGATGAGCTTGGTCCTTTGCTTCTTGGCCAACCAATGGTTGTGGTGCGGGATGTGTGCCTCCAGGATTTGCAGGATAATAAACATAGCTGGGAATCAAATTGTGTCCACTCCCATCCTTGAGAACTCTGGCTTTGCCCTGTTGATAAACTGCTACAGCTGATGTTGTTGTGCCCAAGTCAATTCCCACGGCCAAATTATCCTTTTGACCTTGGTACAAATTATTTTTCTGTTGGATCAAGATGAAGGACTTCTCCAAGCGCTCGAAAATTGCATCAAGTTGGTCCTTGAACAGAAAAGAGCTAGACTCCAGTCTCATGCGACAGTAATCCACGCTTTTAAAGTGAAACGAAAGGAGATTGTCGGGATGAACGGATGTTTCACCAGATAGATGACTTTTCATTTCCTGTTGATAGATTTTGACCGCTTCCTCCATCAAATTGTCGGTGCTCTTCCTCTTTGTCTGATGCATGTCATGAAGAAATGAGTTTGCTAAGTCGTCCACCTTTTTATTGATTTTTTCACCAAGTTCTGGAAAATCTCCATCGTGGATTTTAATCTGGAACTCTTGTTCAATTTTTTCCACTGTTTGCTGGACAATTTTGGCAGTCTCTTTGTGAAAAGTTACTTCGTTCTTGACAACTTCGGTCATATCATTCAGGAGAGATTGAGCAACTTCTTCACTTTTTTTCTTGGCAATGTTGAAATTGTTCAGGTTTTTTAATCGGACTTGTTCAAATTTTGAGTTTAGCTGATGATTAAAATTTTCAAGAAAATTCTGTACTTGTTTTTCATTTTGTATTTTATTTTGATTTTCATGCACAAGCTGGACTTTCTTATCAAAGTCGATTGTTAGTAGTTCTCGACTTTTCTCCATAATTTCGACAAGATTAGAGTCCTTGTAAATTTTCCCAGTTGCAAGTTCACTCTCCAGACTTGTGAACGCAGGTGCGATTAGTGTCCCGGCTATCTTATAAATTTCCTCGATAAAATTTTTTTCCTCAGTCATCTCCTCATGAATTTTTGAGAATTGACTAAACATTTTTGTTCGTAAGTCGACAAGACTTTTTTCTTTCTGCTGATATGACGATTCAGAAGGGAAATGAGAATTCCAGCTGGTGAGAAATTGCTGCTCCGTCCTTTCATTAATTTGCTGAAACTTTTCTTCTAACTCTCCAGTTGGTGACAATGGTGCGTTGAAATTCTCAAAAAAATACTCCACACACTCTTCCAGCACATCTGTGGCTTGATTACAATTTTTTTCTCTTGATTTTTCAGCAACTTGTTTCATTTCCTGGAAATATGGAGTAAGTTGATTCTCGAGCTGTCTTACTAGGTCAATCTTTTTGACCTTGAGAGTTTGAAAACAGTTGGGTAAATTGTTGTTGATTTCGGTAAGAAATTTTGACTGGATTTCGTTCAGCAGCTCATCATGACAAAGATCAAAATCCAAATCATCGAAAAATGGATTTTCGTCCAAGAATACTTCGACTTTCTTTTCATACTTGCATTTTGATGAAGAGGCAAGATCATGAAGAAATTCCCGTTGCTTTTCCAGATCTCTCTGCAGATTCTGGAATTCTACGTCCAAAATTTCGGAAAGATTTTGACTAGAATTGTGAAGCACAGATGGACCACAAATAGATAGGTCAGAGTTGAGCTTTTGGAGACTCTGGCTTGAAAGGGACTGGTGAATTTCGTCAAGATTTTCAATGCTTACATTGCTATAATCTAAGCTCAGATTAGGAAGGATTTGATTCAAATAAAACTGACGATGATTTTGCACGGCTGTATCTGCTCTTTGTGTAACCTTGATGAACATTTTTTCATTTTCAATCATTAATTTATCTTCTTCAGTCTTCAAAAAGTTGTCGAGGTCCTGGAAAAACCTTTGGGAATTTTTTGAGCTCAATTCATCGATTTTCTTTTCACAAACTTGTCGTATTACACTAGTTAGACTGTGAACTTTATCCAGCAAAATTGACGGCTCCACATATTTTTCTGTAGGCTCCCCATTGTTGTGGTCTTGAAGAAATGACTGAGTCTCTTGGTAAAATTGCTGTTGAATTTCCTGGAAAATTGTATCCCACTTGCTTTCCTTTCGGATTTCGGATTCTTCAAAGTTCTTTAGCGATTCTTGCAGACAGTTCTTTAATTCCATTTCAAGTTTCTCCACATATTTCTTATGCATTTTGCGGTCCAACAGCTTTCCACTTTCTAGATCATCTCGACCAAATTCTAGTAAATCCTCTCTGAGAGTTTGAAGACATTTTTCTACATTTATTTTCTCGGTTGAATTCTCCGCCTTTTCAAGAATTTCCTGAGCACCTTTTTGAAATGTTTGAATAGCTTCCAAAATTACATCATTCATTGTTGCTTCCAAATCTTTCAGTCTCTGTTCATTTTCCTCAAGAAATGTGTTCAGCAAGTGGCCGAGCTCTGATTTCAACTCGTGGACAAAAGAGTCTACGGAGTTCGTGGGCAGCTCCATAGTTCGGATATTGATCCGAAACGATTTCACGGCCATTTGTTCATATCTTTCATGATGGGAATTAATAACTTTTGGTGGAAGATAATTACAGCTGTTGTCATCGGAAGACAAAACATGTTTAATGGTCCCCTCATACAAGTTCATGGCTTCCTTCTTGAGGCTTTCAACTTGTTGAACAATCACTTTTTTTAGACCTTCCAAGTCCTTCCAATGATTCTCTTTAATATGCTGGAGTTTGGCCAATATTGAGGGCGAAATGGACTTTAAAAAGGATTGGGGTGGTTTGTCAAGTGCCACATCAAGTTTTTGAAGAGCGCTAGATGAAGCCCTTTTTTCTACTTCTTCAAATTCCATATTAGTCCACAGTTTCTGAGTGCTGAGCTCTTCATTCATTGAAAAGTCGAAGTTTCGACAGCAGGCTTCAATCGCTGAATCGATCAGAGGTTGTCTTTCATTTTCGTAATCACTTGAGATTATAGGAAGGGATTGTTCAATTTCAAGGTCAAGAGTTTTTCTAAAACTATTGAGGAGCTCTTGAGATGGACAGCCGAAATGTTTCTTGCGGTCAAATTCAGAGATGATTACTGTTTTGTGGAGAATGTGAAGAGGAATAATATCAGAAGAGAGGAGAAATTTCTTAGTTTCTAATTCAGCTTTGAGGGCATCTTCATATTTATTTCGGAGTTTATGGACGGTGGACATGAGCTGAATTTTGGTGGTAATCTAGAAAAAAAACATTGCATACAAGAAGCATATATAAACGTATAGCAAAACATTAGTAAAATCTTGATAGTAATATTTCTAAAAAATAAAATAATGATGTAAGATGTAAGGTGAAGGAATTTAAAAAAATTCCTTTGATTTTATTTAATATCTATAATTGAGCAAACATTTTGCATTTTAATGTAGGAGATAAGGTTAGAAACCTAAATATCGTTGAAGATGAATGGTAATGTAGTGTTTACTATAAGTAGTTAAATTAAATAATATTTAGTTTATAAAGTTAGAAATCATGATTCTGAGATCTGAGACAAGTTCGGCGAAAGCTGTGCGTGAACTAATATCTAATGTATGGCCATCAGAGAGTACTTAAATTATTAAAACATAAAATATGTACACAATACTATGAACGAAAGGAAAGGAAATGAAAGGCATCAAAGTAGTACTAATTAGCTGTATTGCTGTATTTTTTCCACAAAGAACAACATTACCATCATGTCATAAGACACGATTATCTTCAACATGTCTTGGCAACCGAAACCAGTACACTTGGTTCTTTCAAAATTGTTTAGACGAAGTATATCAGGCAATCAAAAAATAGTGGTATTCCCGAGATCACTTTTATTTATGTATACACCTCCAAATCTCCATAGTTACCACAGAATTATCCATAATATACCTAGATAAAAGGGTATACCCGAGGCTATTTTTTCATATTTTACTTTTGTACTTCTGCCAATCTCCTTAGTTACTCCAGTTTTTCAACACTTATGTAATGGTCAGGAGTATTTAATTACAGAGTTTTGCAAAAGTACAGAAGCAAAACTCTATAACTGAATATGTGCTATACCATCTACAGTGACTACGGAGATTTGAAAGCGTCCAGAAGTAAATAATCTTGAGTACACCCAAAAAGTTATGCGTATATGCCAGACCTTTGCTTGGTGTTATACTTATTGTATGCATCTTTAAATCTACAGATAAACCGAATCTCCAAAGCTACATATGATTATAAAAAATGTTATTTACTTGCTTAAATTCTGTAGTATCTTAACTATGTGATATGTATGTAACTGTACAAAAGTAAAACTTTAGGTAGATATTACTCTCAAGTATATCATAATATTATCAGTAAATAAAATCAACTTCAAAACCTCTAAAACAGTAAAACTTAAGTATCGCAAATGATAACAAATAAGTGAAATATTTTCAGTGGATTTTAGAAAAATAGGTGCCAAAAAAACCACGACATAAAGCGTAAGCGGCAGTTTAGTTGTTCCTACTTGGACGATGAGGGATTGGCAACACAAAAATGCAATGTAGTAATTAATCATACCTGAAGAATGGATTCTGGGCTTGGGATTTCCGCTGAATTAAACTCTTTCACGTACTGAGAGAAAAGTTCATAAAATAAACGAGTATCAACCTTCTTGGCTTCAACATCCTCAATGAGAGTTGTCACAAAATTTTCCACGTGACTCTGAAATTCCACTGGCATTTCACCCACAGAACCTCTAAACTCCTTGGACAGCACAGTTGGACCTACAAAATTAATTTAACGACACCGGTGCTTCAAAAACTTGAGTTATTCAATTTAAAATATTAATACAACAATAGCAAAATACATTAGAATATTGTTGTTTACAGCATTGACTTTTTTACCTGGATTTGGCATCAAATAGCAATTGATATCCTCAAAGGAATTTTTGATAGACTGTCGAATTTCTATGGCCTGCTTTGACATTCTTGGACCACCGTTAAGAATTTTCTCTGTAATATAACCCTTTCCACCGACTCCTCCATACTCGTAAGAACCTGGCATGGTCCAGTCCCGGACGAGGAAAACCAATCTCTGAAAGCAGGCCATGTCACACTGCTTCTGAGTGGCAAGCTGTCCATACTGCATAAATTTGGCGAGGCTGTTCAAAGTGCAATCATTAATCTTGGACGTCTCATTAAAGATGAAGCACGATGACGAAAGGAGACTGAGGCCGATAATGGAGAATTGCTCCTGCTCCGAAGAATATTCTCCAAAGCACCCTTCCGTGTCCATAAGAATAATTGCGATGTATTTCTTATCATTGTTTTCTGTCCCACTGTTTTGCTTAAGATTTGACCTTTGACTTACGGTGAATGGCCTCGACCACATCCAAATCCCCTCGGTGACCTGCTCACACCCATTTTGGAACTGAAATCCCTTTTCCTTCATAGATAAGTTTGGATGAGATCTATCCATCCAATCTCCAACCTCTTCATTTGTTTGATGAGCCTTCTCCAGGGCTGAGAGATACCGAACAAAGTAAGTCATCATAAAGGATTTTCCCCCACGAGATGCTCCAGCTATGGCCAGGACGACCAGAGGATGATCCCCAGCTTTCTTGACAATTTCTCGAAAAACTTGAGTATCCAACTTCAACATTCTATTGCTCGAGCCATCATCGTTTTCTTCCCCATTTTCCGTCAAAGGGCGATCAGCCAGAGAAATAATTTGTACGGAATGACCATTGACCTGCTCCGTTGCTTCACTTCCAGACATGATGACTTTAATATATAATGGAAGAACAACAGTTAAAATATGAATTCACAATTTTGAAACAAAGCCTTACGTGAAATATGTATGGCATGATGTTATTGTAAATTGTAAATGTATTTAAGTATGATGTATAGAACATATAATAGAACATTGAAAAAGTAATCACATAAAAAAAGTTAATACAGATGATGGTATGTAATATAATTACTATAATATGCTTAATATTTGATAAATTGTTAAATGGCGATAACTTGTGACTTTTATAACTTATAATTATAATGACTTACTTACCGAATTTCAATCACACTGAAGTTTGATTTCACCAAAGAAGCGTTGAGCTCTTGTTCAACAGATACAGCAATACAGCATACAGCACAAAACCTTAAAACACAAAAGAGAGAAGAGAGAATGTTTATTTTTTGGCCTTTTTGAATTTATGTCTTTACTTATT
>JAQIVE010007149.1:0-10759 GCA_034698285.1 Sminthurinus bimaculatus
CGGCGTTTTTATAGACAAAGATGAATGCAAATGCAAGGAGAATTCTCCGTCTCCGTCTCTGCTGACACTCGGGGACTTGAAATTGTGCCTTGTGACCGTCTACGGTTTGACCCGTCTCACTTTTATCCCGGTCAACATGAATTTTCAATGTATGCGGTTTCAGTCCTTGGATCCCGCCAAAAAGGGATTCAGGTGTTGGCCCCTCTTATTTTTCATCCGCTTCCTAATTTCCATAATTTTGGCGACCTACTCAATTTTTTGGGAGGATTTGGGCCCCCGTTTTGTCCCGACCAGTCCATCCGTCTCATATCGACACATTTTGGGTCTTTTTTTGGTCAACCTCTTTGCATTCAATTTTTCCTGCTACTATCAACTCCTCGCGAAGGATCTCAACACCGTGATCCTCCTCCTAAATTCTCTCATCGCCCACTTTCCGCCCATGCTCCGGGTCAACGGAAAACTGGTCAGGTCAGGTCAAGACCCTAAAAAGAAAATAGGGCACCGACACCTGTGCATGTTCAAGGTAATCCTTTGCTACCTGCCCCTCCTCATCTACTCCTTGATTCTACTTTTCCCTGTGGGCTACTGGGTCATGGCGGATGTGCCCCTTTTTCTCATGCCCTGGGCCATTCGCATCCCGCCCAAATTTAAGGTCATCCGCCCATTCGCCCTAATTTTCTTTACCCTCTGTGACCTCGTCGTCTACCTGGCCGCGGTCTCTATGATTTGGATCACCATCGCGATTGACTTCTTTTTTCTGATTCGAATGGGCGAGGACGCCCAACTCATCAAAGCCCGCCTCGGGTATTTCTCGTTTATTAAATTACGCGGTTTCAAGTTCCTAAGAAATTCTACAATATCTTTTTTGACCTTTGTTGACAGGTCACCAGAAATGAAAAGGTCAGAGGGTTGGGACGATAAAATTCGGGGGGTTGAATCGGTGCTTAAATCTCTGCGAAAGCACAAATTGCAGCTAAGTTTGTTCAACCTGAGCTCGGCCAATATGGTTTACCTGTACAAGGGGGTGAGTTTGACCGCGGCGATCGTGGGGGGCTTTGGGGTGTGCAAACTGTATGCGGTGGACCCCCTCACCGCGTCTGTTTTCGGGGGCATCTGTATCCAGGGCATTTTGGCGTACAATGTGCTTTTTAGCCGGGCATTTCGTCTCCAGGGCAACGTTCAGGACATAAAAAGAACAGTTTTGAAGGAGTCGCAACTGATTTTCCCGTTAAAATATGCGGGGAAAACGATGGAAATCCGGCGGGTGGTGAGATCCATCCCCGCTCACGGGATTCAAACCGGGAGCTTTCGCTTCATTGAGCGGGAGAGCTCCCTCATTTTCCTGGATTTTGTGGTGACCCAAATTGTGACCCTTCTTGTGGCAACGGGTCAACCCACACGCGCCAAGTATTTTTTCAAAGCTTAATTTTACTATGCAGTTCATCCCCGTATCAAAACTTTTGAGGGGTTGAAGCGTGCAGAGGCGATTATAATATCGTGTCTCCAAGTATATATTTCATGTCACAACAAGAATTAAATTCCCACGAGTTTTTTGCCCCATCTGCGTTACTTGAAATTCCAGCGACTCCATGTCATTCATTATGTTCATTAAATGTACACGCGCCAATTTAATTTTGTCTGAATTTTGTGATGTTCTCACGCCGTCTATATTTTTGACAAATTGTTTACGTAGTTGTTCACGTCTCTGATTTTTTCAACTCTCTGTTCACCTCTCTAATTCAACAATTTGGCCAAATTGAGCCGGCTCACGAAACAAATCAAATAGGCATTGAAATGCCAATTAAACCTAAAAAGTCGAGTTATGACGCAAAAAACGGGCACTGATTCGCAAAAATTGCTCCTGCTTTTTTATTTAAGTGCATCCGGAAGGTCAAACATGAATATTTTAGTAGTTGTTGCAATTTGTTCAGACTTAATTTTGTCTCTTTTCTTTTTGGGAGTTGCAAATAGAACAAGAATATTTATTTTACGTCTCGACAAAATATGACGACGAATTGCTCCTCCGATTTTTGGCCTGGCCATCAAAATGGGCACACTTTTAGAATTTTGAGCAATTTTGACCGACCCAAATTAGTCGCTGGACTCCCCACAATTTATCTCCTCGTAATAACGTCAATCGTGTTTCTTATCAAATCCAAATTGACGCAGTCAAACCAATTCAGAGCAAAATCAGACAGTTCGAAACATTTTCAAAATTTTCCACCAGGTATAAAAATTTTGTAGTAATTTTATCTAGAGTTAAAACTTGAGTAAGAATGCAAAGCTAAAACATGTTTTTTTTGTGTTTTGCCTGGAAAGGCCCACGAAGTGCGTTCGAGATTTTGGAGTTGTACTGGAGATGGACTTTTACGGGGGAAAAGAGCGCGGGTCAGCCGCCCAGTCACATGGCCCTTGAGCAAAAATATGGCAAAGTTTTAGGGATTTGCTGCAGTTTTTTTCGGTAGGAAAACCCCCGCATTTTTGACGAACCACATAAATATTTAGATTTTTAAAAAACGCGGGCTAAAAAGAAAAAAAACAGAATTGACCCGGGTTTACTTGCAGGGGAGTTCTAGTGAGCGACGTCACGGTGTTAAAGGAGTTGGCCAACAACCCCGCAACAAATGGTCGCCCTCCAATCCGATCCTTCCAAATGCACCAAGACGGAAAAACGAGAGGTGCGAAATTATTCTATTACATATCACAAAATTCGTCGGGAAAATCCTGAAAATTTTGAATAATGATGAATTTTGTAAATATAAACGGCAGGTTTGGTGTCCCAATCGGGTGAAACTTGGAAAACAATTCGCCAATTTACGGCGGGCCAGCTAAAAAACTCCGGGATCGGGGGCAGAGGACTCACTCACGCCATCGCTTTTGAGGGTAAGGGCCACAAGATGCATGCATACAAAATCTGCGGGGCAGAGACATTTTTCCTTGATTGATAGCATTCCGGGTTATTTTTTGTTTGTAGCGGAAGAACTACTGTCCAGGGTCCGAGCGAAAGGGTCGACCCGAGGAATAAACACCCAACACCTTTTTAATATCCCCGCCTTTAACATACTCTGGCGAATCATGTCAGGTCAAAGATTTTCTCCGGATGACCCAGAAGCACCTCAGCTTGTCAAATCCATTGAGTCGTTAGTTTTTTCTAGGCCTGATGATTTTCGCTTTTAATTTTATGGAATTAAAAAAATAAAAACTGTATAAAAGAAGCGAATTTCACCCAAAAAATCCGATTCCCTCCCTTTTCTAAAAATAAATGATATCTATTATATGCCCATGATTTTAGAGTATCTGCCGGCTGGGCACCGAACCTTTTGATTTGCAACCTCCCTCGACTTGCCCCCTTCATCATTCCCCTCCTGGGGATTGAAAATCCCTTTCCAGCCTTCAACCGCCACTTTCTTCGCTTTACCTCCAGTGTGGTTGATCGCCGTTTGGCGGCGATGAGAGGGGGCAGTCCAGGTCAAGATCAAGATCAATCCAAATCTTCACATGACCTAGGTCACGACGACCTAATCTCGGCCTTTTTACGCAAAATTGAGGAGACGCAGGACGAAGGGTCCCCGTTTTTTGGCCAACTTGGATGCAAGTCTCATTTTTGTCGTTTTTCTATGTATATGGCAAATATTTGCTTTTGACACATAATTAATTAAGTTGGATTTTTTTGCAGATGAAAACTTGAAAGAGACCATTCGAGACCTGTTCGTGGGTGAGTGAAAGAAAGAACAGAGCAATTAAATACAATAAAAAGTTCCATTTAAGTTTTAAATTCCCAACTACATATGTAACGATTTGTGCACGGAAAAGGGGGGACGGAGACCTCTGGCGGGGCCCTTTCCTGGGCCTTTGTCTATTTGGCCCTAAACCCGGAGAAGCAGGAGAAGCTCCGGCGGGAAATTGACCGCGTGTGTGGTGACCGGTCTCCCAGTCTCTACGACAAACCCCGGTAAATTATTTTAAATTCGCGCGGGAAAAGTGAAATGGGCGTATAATTAAATAGTTAATTAAAAATTGACGTTTTTTTGTTGTTGTTGCTGTGGTGACCAGAATGAAGTATGCGGAGGCGGTGATCAACGAAACTCTGCGAATGTCGTCGAATGTTCCCCTGGGGATTTACCACGCAACCACGGAGGACACCACTATAGGAAACTATGCTGTGCCCAAGGTACGAAGGTCGCAACTCGAGGTCAGGTCAGGTCATTTGAATAAGGGGATGAAAAATTGTACCAATTAATTGGTGGTTTGTTTGTATATATTTTAGAACACAATGTTGGGAGTAAATGCCTGGGCCCTCCACCACTCCCCCGAAATTTGGGGGGACCCCGACGTTTTCCGCCCCGAGAGATTCCTCAACGCCGACGAGTCCGCTCTGGTTAAACACGAAGCGTTTGTTCCCTTTGGATTCGGAAAAAGAATTTGTCCAAGTATGCAATGCCCAGTTTCTAAATTCAACATTTTTACCCAAGTAAACCAAGGTTACAAGAAAATTGGCTAATTTTTGTCTTTCTGTCCAGGTCGAGACCTGGCCAAGGACGAGATGTTCATTTTCATCACGACCTTTTGTCAGCAGCTGACGATCAGTTGGAACCCGGAGGAGCCCCGACCCAGTACCAACCCCATGCCGGGAATCACCCTCATTCCTCCACCCCACCTTTTAATTTTTAAGGAAAGACAAAAAAATCTTTAATTAATATCAAATCTGGGGCGCAGCCCAGTTTTTGACTTTATTCGTGCGTCCATTTTACGAGGTTTACAAAAAGTAAATACTTAATATGCAGACTAATAAACAAAACCACACGTACAAAAAATACTTGGATTTGCGCCGAAAATTGGGCGGGATTTTTTGGCCTTGGGTCAAATACCTCATAATTCCGGCGTCTCGGCCAATTTTCGGGTCAAATTATGCGAGAAATTTTTGTAAGGGCAATTATTAAAAGCATGGCGCCTGCATTCCATAATACTTGATGCTTAAACAATAGACAATGAATTATTTGAACCGCCAAATAGTAATTCTCAACAATGGAGGCCATGAAAACAATAAGCAGGTCAAAGGTCAAACCCCTAAAATTGTCCTGCCCCGGGCTCCAGCTTTCCGGGCTGCTTACGAACGACCCAATCCGAGCCCACTGTTCCCGCTCCTGAAAATTTGTGTTTTTGACCCTCTCGACAGGTGGCAGGGCCCTCAACAGTTGACCCGGGAATCGGCACCACCTCCCTTGAATCCCTTCCGCACCATCGTCGAATGTAAGCTAGAGGTAGTCAAAAAGTTGCGGTAAATTCAAAATACATGGTTAGGTGCCAATATTTGCCAAAAAAACAGAAAAAAGTAGGGCTCACAGGTTGCGATAGGTCCACAGTTTTGACAGCAAATGGAAAGACACTCGGCTATACACAGGCAAATGGAATCCATGGACGAGGCCGGTAGAATAGCGAATTTCGTCAATCGATATTGATTTCTCTTCAAATCGAAACTCACAAATTATTTACAATTTACACGCTTTCTTCGAACAAAATCTGTTTATTTATTTATGTGAAAAGTAAAATCAATCAATCAATGATTGCAAAAAGCAGAATTTAAATATTTATATTCAAGTGTTCCCATCGGGTGGAATTTATAGTACATACAAAGGATTTATTATCGAAAAATTTAATAAGCAGTTTTTCCATTGACTAAAATTTTAAATCGTTCGTCCCGCTGAGGTGAGCACTTGAAATGGAGGAACTGCTCCCGGGGCAACACCCACTTGGTGGCGATGACCTTGTGACCCATGTACACGGGACAGGCCACGTGTCTCGTCTGCTTGTCTGACGTCCCGTTCCTCACCTCGCTGAACCAAAAGACTAGGGAGCCCTTGATAGGGCGCACCGCAATCCCCACCAGGGGAAAGGCCGTGAACCCTCCGCCCTCCGTGTCCACCAACTGTCGACATTTCAAAATAGTTTTCATTTCCAAAAAAGTTTCAAAATTTAAAAACCAAAATTTTGAAAAATTTACTTACGTAAAAGATGGCGGACGCAACGATGGGCTGGTCAATGTGGGGAAATCCGGACACGGCAAAATTATAGGGCTTGATGAACAGGGCTCGAGAGCAATTGTCACTTTTGGTCACGGTCAGACCCGTGATAGCTTCGACATTTCTAGGGATGGACAGCAAATCGGGGGAGTTGGGAGTGCCGGTGAGGTCATCAAAGTCAGCTGGGGTTGTGGGGTCACTCTTGGCTGGGTTCCTCGGGATACCGTCCCAAACGGAGTTATAGACGCCAAAACCCTTCTTTTCAAAGTTGACCCCTAATCTGGCCCCCGAATCATGGATCGTGTAGACATCCTTTTTCAGGGCCTTCTCAACCACGGCCAGCGCCTTTAACTTCTTTATGGCCTTATCCCCGATGATGTCGTAGATTTGGACCACGTCCGGCTCATGGGCCAAAAACTCCATTTTTAGGGGACCTATCCGAAACTTTGGGTGTTTCTGGTGTTCGTACCAGCAAAAAAGCCGGGATTTTTGACGCTCGGTTTGTAAAATTTTCCCGTTGCATACGTCGTAAAGGTTCATGTCAAAGTTGACGGGGGCGCCCTTGACCTTTGACTCCTCGTAAAATTTTTGGCGCCGGGTTTTTCGCTTCTGCCCTTCTAACTCTCGGAGCTTTTTCGTGAAAAAGTAGAGGTGGGCTCGGGGCACGAGGTCAAACAGGTCATCGTGCTAAGTGTATTTAGGGGGCGGAAATTTTAAAATCTTTTTTCAAAATTTTTTGAAATTTTCTAAAAATTACGAATTTTTTGGCTCTTACTTGGTTTTTGGCGTCTTTGAGGGCGGAGAATATGTAGTGATAGAGTTTGGCAGCGTCGTCAGACTTGCTTTTTTCCGCCGCCAATTCCATCCACTCGATTCCCTGGGTGAAATACCCCATTTCCAGGGCTTGCTCTCCGATTTCCAGACAGTGGCGGGCATCTAATTTGGCCCCCGTCTCAATCCCGTTGACATTTCCCCGACTTAACTAATGCCAAAACAGTGAGAATCTCAAAACGGTCGATTTTTGAAAATGTAGGTCATAAAATTACAAATTCAATAAAAATTTAGGGCGTACATACATCAGCTGCAGTTAGATTGTAAAAATCCTGGTTCATTAAAATGCCCCCGATGACTATAAAAAGGTCAATTTCTGCCGGGTATTTGTTTTGGGGCAAAATCGCATTTTTTGGCAATTCTAAAGTTTAAGGTTTCAAAATTCAGGTTGAAAATATTCAGGTTGAATTGAAAATTGAAAAATGTATTTTGTTGGACTGAATTCGGTTTGGTAATTTAATTACCCGGGAACTGGTCGAGGTCAACAAAGAATTCACTAAACAGGTCATTGGCATATCGGCGGACGAGTCGGTAGGCGGAAATGGGATTTTTGGCAATGTTGACCGCCGTTTTTCGGGACCACCCTGTAGCCCCGCCTTTTCCCTCCCTAAAGTCCTGGATGTACCTTTGAAAAAACCAAAAAAAAAACCGGTTAAATTCAAAATCCCTTTTCAAAAAAAGTGAAAAAGTATGCTATGTAGTAAAATGTGTGCCAACTTGTCAAGGTTTTTTGCCTTGGGGTCTTCATTTGGAATAGTTTTTCGGATGGAAATGAGGCTCTTGAAGAGTTGGAGGTCCGTGTAGGCAAGATTTCGGAGGAGGTCAATGCGGTCAGCCTGGGTGGACAATGAGCTAAGTTGTTTGAGAATGGGGTCCTCCTCCTCCTCCTCCTGACATTGCCCCAAAAACAACAACAATGACAAAATTACCACCACCACCACCTGAAAAAGGTGCGAGGGCCCGCTCATTGTTTGTTTTTGCACAAGTCACGCTGCAGTCATTTATTGTTGTTGAGCTAAAATTTTTTCCTATTCATTTATATCAATTGTTTTGACTAAGCTCAGCCGCAAAAAATGTGGAGCGTCTCGTGTGCAATTAAAAATTAGTTGTAGGTTTGTAATAAAGTAAAATGATTTATTGACCCCAACTGAATTTTGACAAATTATTTAAAACATGCGACATGAAACTGTAAAGTAAATTCCATGGCTTTTGTGAATTTTTCAAATATTCCGCACAAAATCAGATGTCACGAGTCACTAGTCAGGAGTGATTGGGCGGTAATTTTTCGGATTGACCTTTGAGTTGCTGGGCTTTTCCCTCGGCTTGCTGGGACGTGTCCCCTGTCAATAACCCGAATCTCTTCCTTGCTTCACATTGACACTGGCTCACCAAAAAAAGGAGGGTGGCAGCCCACAGAAGGGTCAACAGAAAAAGATTTGACGGAGATTTCATTTTTCTGGGAATCTTTTTAAAATAAATTAAAAAAAATCTGTTGAGCTCAACGATTCCCGCGATTTTTTATTTGATTTGGTGCCTGAATGGATTTCCCGTTTTAGCCGGTTTTTCTAAAAGAATGGGCAATAAATGCAGAGGCAGAAGTAAACAGTATTCGTAGTAAATTAACTTTAGTTGGTGCAGAAAAAAAATTCTGTAATGAAATGAGCGGCAACTACATATTATTGCATGTCGTGGATTTTTTTTGAAAAAGGTGAAAACTTGTTCACCATAAAACTTTCCAGCTCCTTGTTTATAAAAATCCTTTCCAGCGCGCGGAAAATCCAGGTTTAAATTTTGTCTGCATTTGATATTTGATTCTACAAAATTTAAACCTGGATTTTCCGCGCGCTGGAAAGGATTTTTAAAAACAAGGAGCTGGAAAGTTTTATCGTGAACTCCCTGTATAGTACTTGGCATCTAATTTTGTACAAAAAACTGTTATTTTCCTGTTGACTGTGAAAAAAGTCAACTTTAAATTCGCAGAAATTTTTCAATAGTCAACTTTTTGGAAAAATACGAAAAAATGATCGAATAATATATCGCGAACTGGTAATACAACATACAAAGCGGTTTCACTGTATGAATAATACAATATTGGACCCTTCCACCGCAACTTCTTCCACAAAATGAAGAATCAACATCACTTTTTTCTAGGACAATTAACCTCTACAAAAAACCCAAAACCACACATCATACGTCCGCTTTGAAGATTGACCGTAGTTCGAGAGTCCACTGTATGTATACCGTTCACATTAAAGGAATTGGAATTTTAGTTTAGCAATCTAATTATTGTATTATATTCACCAGTACTGTCGCTACTGCTGCTGTTATCCTTGTTTTTAAAGACGGATGAACTCTCGTCATCTTTCACATTCACTTCACCGGGGTCAATATTTTCCACTCCATTTCCCGCCACCACCGCCTCACTCTCTATATTATTATTATTATTATTGCTGCTGTTAAGCCCGGTGACGACGGCGGGTGCTGCAAACGGAAACTGGTCAACCAGGGACGAGTTTGACCAGTCGGATAAATGTGTCGAGCTGATGACGGTTCCGTTTTTATCTAGACTGTAGGCGTCCGACAAATTATGGTGGATGATACTATCCCCTGTCCAATTTTTAATGCCCGAGCTCTCTGAAACGTCGGGATTTTCCATGAGAAAGCTTGTCTCATTTTGACCGTTGTTGTTGCTGTGACTTTGGTTTTCGATTCCAGCTTGCAAAGTCTGGAGAAACATGTGTGACCGAGCAAGGGCTCGATCCCTCAGCTGGGACACACTGAGGCCCGTGAAGGCCAGGAGAAGGGTCAGCGTTATTGCTACTGAATAGACTATCTGAAATCATTTTACATTACGAAAAAAAAACTCATTTCCAAATTTTTGAAAATATTTAGGAAAATTTCGGGGTTTTCTTACGATTTTGAAGATTCCAATTAAAATGACCCCACTTTGCATGGACATGCACCCACAGGCTTTCATCTTGAACTTGACTTTCTGTTTACCAGCAAAAAATCTTCAAAATTTCCTCAGTTAACGTGTGATGTCGATGAGAAGCTTGAAAATTAGAGCGGAGGGAACACAATCGAAAAATGTAAATAGGAAAGTCAGTATATTACCTATGTATAACTATAAGCTATAGTAATATTAGTCTTATATGGAACAACTTGTAGAATATCAATAATTGTTGCGATTTCTGAATTGTTGCAACGGTATAAGATAAAGATAAAGAGTGGAATTGGGAAGTAGGAAAAGAAAGATTGGATTTTTCCATCTCAATCTCACACCTGTATCTGTATTATGTTGTGTAGTAAGTAAGTAATGCTAGTTATACAATTGTATTGTGGATATTTTGTAACATGTGACTATGTAGATCCAGCCTTGGTCATCACAATTGCCGAGAAGATACAAATAACAATACAATAGAACATACTCATCATGAGCTAACTATAAAAGTTTTAACAACAGTCAACCACACTAATTGTAAGACGTCAGACGTCAAGTCAAAACCAAAGCGAGAGCCGAAGCCAAAGCAAAGACGTTGCATAAAGCTGAAAACTGAAGTTGGTGCTTTGGAGCTGGAATAAGTTAGTTGGAAAATATGATGATTACTATGCAGAAATTGCTCATCCACATACTAATTGGCATTTATTTTAACTACTAATTACATACAAACACAAACACACGGTCTCACCACTATGTAAGAGTATCTACATTCTACATACTGTGGAACCAGAAATAAATTGCACTTTTTCGCTCTTAAGGGTGGAGACAAGTTGCATAGTATATTCTTAGTAACATTCTGAGATATCAGAGTACTCTGATGGCGCTTGTCATCTCTCTTCTCTGCCAGCTGAAGTACATAGGCCAGCTTTTGAAGCGGCGAGCTCCGCTGCCCGCGTGGCCTAGAGGT
>JAQIVE010007150.1:0-10758 GCA_034698285.1 Sminthurinus bimaculatus
CTAGAGATTATTATTTCTTTTACATACTTATACTACCTACCCTTTACCCACAATACTAAATTGACTATTACAGCTGCATTTTTGACCCCCTCCTTTCACATAAATCATAATTACCTACTGCTGCAACGATTATTCTTATTATATTATCAAGGCTACACACCGTGGAAAATGGAACGAATTTCCTAACCAGCACGCAAACTCTCTCTTTTTTGCAAAATAAAAAACCAACTTTTTTGCTTTCTCGAAAAATAAGTACTTTTATTATTATTTCTTCTTGTTTATTATAATAACTACATATGTATGTATTATTTTACCCTCACAGTATTATATCACTATAAAATGTATAAATCTTCTTGTTTTCTGCCACTATAGACGACGAGTGTGGTGCTCACTTTTTTTAAGGTTTTATATTTTAATTTCAAACTTTTCACAAAATTCAGTCCAGTCACCTAACTGCATTTTTTGTAGCCTGTATAAAGTACTATAATATAATGTTATTTTAATGCTTTTAAATAAATAAACTGTAATTATTAATCTAATACTAGGTTTTAGGTATATATATAGGAAAAGAAGAGCTGGGATATTGTGTGGTTGTTCTATAGTCGGCCCATTTTCGTTGTTCTCGTTCCCTGCATTGAAAATGTGTGCTGGCCAACTGGAGCAGCTTGACTTTTGCTTAGACTTTGGACACAAGTTGACAAGTTACTGGAAGAAGCGGCTGGCTGTGATGGTTGCTGAGCCCTTAGAAATCCAGGAGGGAACTTTTGTCCAAGTCTCCAGAACCTTTTTTAACACAAAAAAATAACATTGCAGGTTTTATTAGAAATGTACGAATTTATGTTTATGTGACACGTTGTCCTTATTTATTAGGTTTTTGGCAATTTATTATTTCAAAAATGTTTAAAAGTTCTTTGAAATAATTTTTTAATTCTTACCGGCCGGATAGGACAACAGCGGAAGTAGCAGAGGAAGAACTCATTTTTGCCGATGAAATTCCGAAAATTACTAGGAGTAAAGTATCACAAAAATTTTCCCCAAAAAGAGAACTTTGTTGACTGATTGATTGTTGTAAAAGTATGAGAAATGAGAAAACACAGTAAAGTAGAGTAAAGGTGTGAGTAATAATGTAAAGCCAAAAACTTGTGTATCTTTCGTGACTTGAGAAGATCGACAGAGCACTGAGGACTGAGGAGATTTGAATTCGACTGTCTCACTTTTCTCTACTTACACACTTGCACAAAATATTAATATGTAATATAATGCTTACAAAGCTATGATGAATGATGATGACGATATGGATGTGTGACTATGACTAAAACCAAAATGTGAATGTTCAATGTCTGTTTGTTTGGTGTTGTAGTGACGCTGATGTTGACGAGGAGGCAAGAATTTCCGGAAAAGCCCACTGGCCACAGCACAGCCTCCATTTCCATTTCAAGCAAAAGAGTCATTTAATTACATGTATTCCAAGTATATTTACAGCATACCATACCTCCACCATAATATTGACAAGGAATAATAATATAATATATTATCATACAGTATATACATAATACATACACACACCAAACACATTCTATGAATGTATTAAAGGTTTACCCAACTTGAAGTTAAATCCTTCATGTATGTATGCAGTATGCATAGTATAATAATATTATCATGATAGAAAAGATATAAGTAAGTATTTAAGTATACATACATGAAAGCACATGGTGCGTGCAAGGTATACTAATAATTGACGTCTACAATTTTATGTATGTATCTATGTATATTATTGTCTGTAGATACATACACGAACGAAACAGTAAACAGTAAACGGATCTATAAAACACAAGACAAAATGAAAAATGTACACTGTATGACGTATGTAGATGCTTCACATTAATATAAGGCGTGCATTTGTACAAGTATTTACAACTAATATTATATTTTATATAGAATGTATGGGTGATATACCTAAACGAACGTAATATCCTTCGTCCTCGTCTTAACGTTCACTATATCACCATTTCGATTTCCCATTCACATTCTGTATTCTGTACTCTGTACTTACTTATGCAGTTGACTGCAATTTGCTATGGGACGCGACAACCTTCAGGATATTCTATGTACAGTAATGATATTATCAATACATAATATAACCAATACACATAAATTCTAGGTATCTAGTATCTATATGTGCAGATGGACAAATGCGTAGAGTATTATCATATTATGGGTTATATTCCATAACCCATACATAGATAAGCAATAAGCATGTGCATTTTGTACATATGTATATATATATGTGTGTATCTACTTTTATTAAAGTATGAAAATTAAATAGAAATAAAGGTGTGCTCATAACTCATAATCATAAATGAAATTATGATATGATAATGCTTTTGTGGTTCAGTTTTATGTGGTTTTTTCTGCCGCTCACGTCAAGACAAATACAAGTCGTCAGATGAGATCAGTGACGAGTGACGACGATATGCAACTTGTCACTCCTCCGTTCAGTCAGTCCGTCAACCAGTCAGAGAGTTAGGCAGCTGCTACATATTGCATATGTATTTGAAATTACTGAAAAACGAAAATGCTGATCGATGGCTTTTAAAATATGATGAAAACAAAGTACTGCGCAACATAGTTTACATATAATATGGAAATAACGAGATTATCGATTTCTAAATATTGATATGAATTTCATATTTTACAGTTTTGTCTGATTGATGTTTGTTTTAATAAAATGTAAGTAACATAATATATAACATACATACTTGTTATGTTCGATTACTGTTGAAGACTGACAACTGACAAGTGCACTAACTACATAATGTGTATGCCGTTCTGTCTGCCGAAAAATATGAAATGTTATTTTGCTTTTTGTTCTCATTTACTTACAATTAGTTCTATTCTATGTTCTATACATAACAGTAGGCATGTATGTACATGTAATGTAATGTAATTCTATATCCAACGTCTATGGAAAATATTACGCTAATATTGCGCCTTATCCTGCAATATGTATACTCTTAAATATATGAGCTTGCTGACATGTATAATGTACATACATAGTATTATCTATGTTTATAAGGATGTTGACGTTGATATGTTGCGTATGTGTGTGTCTGTGTGTTCTCGATTTGGAGATTTAGTTGGAGTTTGAACTTTATCATAATGTGTAATGGTAATAATACATACAAGTTGTCAACTTGCGGAAATTTCTGGTTCACGCTGGAATAAATTCTGGATAATATTATGGATGTGGTCGATGAGAAATTTCACAGTAATTCCATCCGTCATTCATAAATCATGATACATATACCACGTACAAAAAATGATATGGAAAAATAAGTAAATAATATGCTGATCACCTAAATAAGTAATATAATACAATATTATGAAAAATCATGCTTGAGTCGGAACTCGTCTTGAACTTTTCGACTTTTCCCTTTGGGACTTTGGACAGCAGAATATTGTAAGATGTATTTATGTATGTAGTATTATTTTATAAAGTGAAACAAATACATACTTGTAACATTATGTATCATTGTGAACTGTGTCAATTTTTTACGTACTTACAATGTTTGTTGGTGATGGTAGTATATGGATGGAAAATGAGAGCGCGGTATACTTAATACATAATGATGGCAAAGGTTAAGGTCATAAAGAGACTCGGAGAATGAGTGAAAAGGTTGTAAGCTTGTATCCTCCTAAAAATAGATAATAAACTTTCCGTCAGCTTTTTTCCACTTGATCTATGGATAAAAATCCGTAGTTTTTTCCCATAATACATAATGAATGGCAAGAAAGAAAATATAATTTTATTTTTAACATGAAAGCACAAGTATCGTATTTTCTCTTATTGCATAGCACTGTGAAACAATAATAGAACACTCTGATTGCTCCTTATTGTAGCACATTCCACATTTCCCTTATCCTTTATGTATGTATGTACAATGTAAATTGATACTTCCAATTGGGAAGTTAGAAGCACATGTGCTACTAATTCAAGGAATAGCCTACAATGAACGAGAGGAGACGGTAGTTATTTGATACACATGTTCATTAATAAGTGTACACTGATTTGATTTTTACTAATTTGCCAGTGAGCCCTTTTAGAGATTGTAAAACGATGCTAAAAAATAAAAGGGTAATCAATAAATAATAAATAAAAATACCATCTGTTTTAATTTTAAAGCTTACAGCTACTGTGTGTATGATGTATATGTATGTATCTTGGTACATTATTTTATGATAGTACAATTTTACACTTTGCGATGTTCGGAAATCGTTCGTGTAATCGACAAGCAGGTAATTGAAACTGAGATTGAGGACTGAGAAATGAAAAGCGTCATCACATGCATGGGTAATGTGTATATTACTTACATTTTCAATTGTGGTTCCTTTCGCTTGGTTTATGATTTTTAGTTTTTATTAGCGTATTTTATATAATAGAACGACTTCTTTTCTAAGGAAAAGATCATAACTCATAACGAGATGAAACCAATACTATTGCAGCTGTGTAGCTAGTAGCTACTGATATGACAAAAGGTGATGTAAATGTAGGTACATAAGGGTATGATGACGTCAAGCTCGTTTGGGTCCAGGTTTTTTGGATAGCTTTGCATGTTTTCAGTGGATACTGGCCAGCGGTCACATAATATAGATGCATGCATAATGCATATTCTGAGCCACCGCTGACTCTACCATTTAACCTCAGAACCTCTTTTTATGAAAATGTAATTAAAAGCATGCATATAATATCACATCCTATGTCCTATGGGAGGCAAACTTATAAGAGGCTAAAGTCCAGAGTCTCAAGTATCGCATGTAGGTACTAAATAATTCGTCCATACATGTAAAAATGGTCCATTTTCGCAATCCCCGGTTCGCCAAAGATTTCGGTAACAAAATGAAAAAAGCTCTCTTCAACCTCTACACTTTATATGAGGCACTTTGGAGGCGGCATCCACGTTTGTGTGCCTTGTAAACGGGCACTTTTTTACTCAGCTTGGTAAAATTGACCGGCCACGTAAAAAAATGACCATCTCGGAGTGTTGGTCACACTGGAGGAACAGGGATATAGAGTCCCAAACTACATAGCAGTATCCTCGTTTTTAACATGACCAAAGTTTTAGGGCCCGACGAAATCGGCTCACTGATGATTTTTGGAAGATGGACGGTTTTTACATGCACGAAATAATGAAGCTACGTTTTTTGAAAAATCCAAATGACAACTGGAAAAAATGACCACTATAAGTTTCATCATCCGTTAAATTATTTTATGATAATATAAATCGACTTGCATACATACATAGTACACATCAGTATAATCTCCTCTAGCATGTACATTGTACATACATACTCCATAAAATCCATGATAATAATATTATAATAACTTGCTAGTTGCTAGTCCTTCCGTTTATCCATGAAGACTATAATACATTAGAATTGGACACGTCAGTTACTTCTTACATGTAAAGACATAAAATTTTAACGACTTTATTCTTGGCTGACTCCCGATTTAAAATCTGCAATCAACTGTAAATTGATATCTCCTGACAAGCACTAATCATCACAAGTGCATGCATACTAAGCATAGATTTTTAAATAGTAGTTTAATGAAATTAAAAAATATTCGAATCTGTATGTATCATTATTAGGAGTACCATTGGTTAGTTGTTCTGTAATATGAGCTATCACCGTCTATCACCATGATCAGCTTCTTCTTCTTGGAGCCGTGTTGTAACTAAATAAGATTTTCGACGCGGGGACGGCAAAGGTTGTCTCTATCGAAGTAATAAGTACATCACTTTTCTAAAAGGGCTTGAACGTTATTTACATACTTAATACTTGTGTAATAATAGATTATGTATAATGTATGTATACTATATACAAACTGTACATAAGTATAATTCAGTTTATGTATATACAGGGTCCACCGGAAAAAACTGGGACACTTTCCAAGTGGGAATATTTCCCATGTACATATTTCAATACTCTTACTCAAAGACTCTAGTCATACTACGTACAACCTTAAAGGTGAAAGACTACGTAGAAAACTTTTCTCCGGCGTACTGTAACCTGTATTTACATGTGTTTTATGGTGAACATTTAAATATTAAATTAAGCAATATTTGGAATAAAATTTCCCGTGTACACAGTAGATACATATTTTACATACTTCTAAGTTGTAATTTGTAATAGCTTGACAATATCGACTACTCTACAATAGTAACCCCATACTTATATTATTATAATATATAACATCATATTGCATATTGTGCTTATTCAGTTTTGAGTAGGTACTGAGGGTACTGACATTTGAATACATTATGCATAGATAATCATCTTGGATTTGTGTAAACATTTATTTTCTATTTGCATTAAAACATTTAGTATGTACTATATACATAAATAAATACACAGTATATGCGTATAAGTATGTATTAGGGATGAGTTCGGGACGAGGTTCTGAGTCCCGTCCCGTCCCGAGCCCGAACTTTTCCCTTTCCGTCCCATCCCGTCCCGAACTAGGGCTTCGAATTTTATGTCCCGTCCCGTCCCGAACCGAAATTTTCCTCGAAATGACCATTTTTTTCATCAAAAAAATAGCGCACAAGAAAAACAGAGTATTATTACTCGATAAAGCTCCTTTTTTACTCATCGTCAGAAAAAAAGAAAACGGCTAGAATTTCATTAATTTGCCTATTTCTTTCCATCGAATCAGAAATTCGTCCCGTTCCGTTCCGAAGAATCCAAGTTCCGCCCCGACTTTAACCAACGGTCGGGAGTCCCGATCCGGTCCCGAGATCATGTCTAGTGTGTATGTAGTATGTACTATAGCCGTTATAGTCTTTTTCAGTGTGCAGAGTTTTTAGATTCTAACGACAGGTAGAAGTTTACAATGATGTTCGTGTATTAGATTGTTTTTATTTTTTATTATTCATCCACTGTCCAGAATTTTACATTTTACACAAAAAAATTCGCTAATTCAGCCTGTTTCATTATACATTTAGTAATGGATAAATCCTTTATTCTATCCTAAATAAGTGTGTGGTTATCAATTTCTAATAATTTTGATAATTTGATAATAACTCGATTGAAGAGTTCACGAGTTGTGTGTTTTATTGCTTTTTATTCTTTATCATCGATAAATCTAAAAGTGACAAGTACAAACTAACTGACCAGTGACCAGCAAGTAAAAAGGTTGCACAGTAATATTTTGGAATTGGAGTGTTTTTCTTCATTTTGATACTTTGATTATCTCAAATCTCAAACCACAAACTACCAGGTACCAGGTAATATTATACCATTATCAATTATAGAATACTGTATTTTTTATTAAGTATGTTGGGCATTGGGCGTTGGTATTTTTTACTGCAATCTATTTAATGAGTGTATTTATGCGAAATTAAGATAAAGTTCTGTGTATTAACAAATGCGCAAGTGTGTACTAATGTTTAAATATTTTTAGTACATAATATTATCATATTATGATTTCTTTTGTGCATGAACTGAACAATAATGTAAGTATAAGTCAGAACAATGAAGTGACAATCAATAATCAATGCAATAAATATATTCTCTTCTCTCTTATTGTATTATTAACTACTAGGTTTACATTTGAGGCAATAAGATGGGTGGAGAATGGGAGCTCACAATCGAGTCACCTGACACCTTGGATCTGGACGAGTATCAAAAGGAGTTGGTTGAGCTAAGAAAGGAGTATAAAACATCGTTTGAGAATTCTCCAGACCCTGGCCGTGATATTGAAATATTTTGGTACTCGGATTCGGTTGATGAAGAAGATGTGGATGAATTAACATTATCCTCACCATCATGTGTGGGAACAGCAGAAGTAGGTGCCTCAACAAACTATTCAACTGCTCCTAAAGACAACATTTTTGCTCGCTTCCTCTACAGACCTCTCATCCTTGCTGATCTATCTGATGTTACACACCAGAATAATAGCACATCATGTGAAGGGAGCAATAAAAAGATGAGGAAGAAAAAAGTTGAAGAACTGCAAGGTTGGACCTTATTTTGGAATCCAAAAATTGTTCCAGAGGATGGACGACAGAGCAACATGAACAGTCGAAGTGCTCCCATGAACTTTCAAAGAGTGAGCCTTGAGATTCAAAAGAAGCTTACAGCCAAGTTTCCAAAGATATTTCAACTTGAGTATGATAGCTATTTGACAAACCGTGGCTTTGCCCGAGGATATGATAGTGACAGTGATGGGGACTATGACTATACTGGCAGTTCTGGTTACAACAATCGACGATATGGTAGTCACCATTCTCTATCAGACTCTGACTATGCGGCTGGTGAATTGTGACAAGGACTGTGATGGTCATTGCTCTTTTTGAAAAGTTTCTTAAAATATCTACCATCTTTTTTTTATTATGAACATGGACCCTTTCTCCTGGAACGTATGTGAATTTTGGTAGCTATTTTTGTGTTGTTTATATTGTTTATAAAAAAAGGTAATGCACTAGCATATTATATTTGCCTTTATTTTTCAAGTGTCCTCTTTACAACTATACTAATATTGTATCTTAAGTATTAATAGTTTAGAGAGGTTCTTCAAGCATGGACTTCTCCGACCTGTTTGAAACTAATGAATAAAGCAAATTCATAAGTCATAAGTAACTAATACCTGACAATTTCAGACTGTTTACAATCCCAACTACTTTTATTGTAGTATAATATTATGTAACAAGCAAAGAAACGTAATAATTTATGATTCATGATAGTATATACCTAAAAGTTTTTAATTTTAAATAAAACACTTGAATATATGAAATTATTTTCCTCTTTTATATCGGTCACACATAAATACATAGCTAAATACTTATCGGTTCAAAGTTCAAAACATATTAGGTACCTATATTATTTTTCTGATTTTTTATTTTGTTTTGTCTTTTGTCTTGATCTCGATTAAGGATTTTCAATTCAATTAAAATTTGAACCTTTAAATTTTACTTATAATAGTTACCGTTCCTTTTTGTTTTTTTCTGCTGTACCGTGTACAACATAATACATTATGTAATAAATATTTTTATAGAACACTACAAGAGTTGCGTATACACATTCAGTTTGGAATCTTGGTTGATATGCTAATAATACTGCTTTTCACTTTCTATATTTTCCATGTATTATTTTATGCAATACGGGATGCCATATTTTATGTAACTTTCGTTATGGCTGGTTTAAATATATGTAAAGAATAAAAATATAAAAGACAATAAGGAAATTAGCAATGACTTTATTAATTACAAACAGTGTATTATGTAACCAACTTTTATGTATAGACTTTCATGCAAAATGCAGATGCAAAATGAGTATTATTCTTCAATTATGAAAGTACAATAAATCCTCAGAATTAAATTGATATACTGAGATAGACAGACCAGCGTCCAGTGTGGCAAAAATACATGTACTATGTATGAGTGTGCATTCACAATTCGTGTTGTTCGATTGCTCAAATTGGTTCTAGATCCATACGCATGCAGCTTATCGTTAGTTGACCTGGCATCTACTACCTAATAGTAAGTACAATATCAACTGTCAAATCTTTACATAAGTAATAAATACTTTTACTATACTATTTTCATTTCTTCCCGTCAAAAATCATTATGTACAGTGTACGACGGTGTTTTAATTGCTTGTTTGAAACACTAAAATTGTTATGTAACTATCCTTATTTTAGTTCAGTCCGGATATGCGTAGGCTGACTCTTAGAACACACATCCGCTTCGTGATGTTTACATAAACAAATATAATGTTCTCCCACATGGCCCTGTATATTATATTATGTATGTGTCAACTTTGTTCATAATTGCTTGAATATCCCGATCGCTTTCACCTCTTATTAGCGTGAGAGAAAGTAAACATGCTGTATAAGTAGGTAGCAAAGGTGCAATTTATTTACGAGTGCATACATATTTATTGTAATTGTCACATTAATTGTATTTTCATGAGTTCATGCAGTACATCACATGATACACTTTACTTAAATGTAATTATTTGTTTATATATGTTTATTGTATCATCTATGTATAGCAGTGAAAACTATTTTAAAACCCACCCACTGCTACTAGAAGTATTCATATGCATACGACTTATAACATCGTTTATCCATATAGCTGCCATTTTATTGCTCTTGACGTGAGATTTTCATTGACGTAAAATTCAAGTTCAGCTAAATTCTGTTTTACAAGTTTCAGCTCCCAAAATGTGCAAAATTTTAAGCTATAAAACAAAAAGTAACTAGAGCTTGCATCAATGGGTTGAAATTTTATAGATTCACACACCTAGTTTTTTTATCGTGGGATTCGAACAGTGGATGAAAAAGTGTAGTAAATATTTAGTGGAAGATGGCAAATTACTGACGCTATTCGACAGTAAAAAAGGCAAACGAGGCTTTCCTTTTTCCTTCCGGTTTATAATATGTTGATATGATGTACTTAATATACTAAATACTATTTGTATTTTAATGCAGATATTATACTGTTAAATTTCATGAAAAAGAACCTGCTTAATAATCCCATTAATACATACTAATGTACATACAGATAAAGTCCCTTTATCACAAAAACGAAGGTTTCATTGCTCGGTCAAGTACAAAATCAATCCATGTTTACCTGTACAGAATACAATAAAGGAGAAACTCAACGTCTGTAGTGTTTTTCTGGTTGGAAAAATGGTCTGGAGTGTTTCCTCGCTTAATTGAATTTATTCTCATTCTATGTGTGTGTACATAGGTAC
>JAQIVE010007151.1:0-10756 GCA_034698285.1 Sminthurinus bimaculatus
ACTAGTGTAGGTAACTATGAGCCCCGAATCGTTAAGATCCAACAAACTTGTGCATATTGGACATACCTACTGTACAGTGCAAAATTATAACTGTTGTGTTATTGCTTGTGTGTATGTCGCTTTCCTTTTGAATATTAATGTACAACATAGCTCGCTATATTATAGGGAATATATAATGTAATAATATATTTACTAATATATAATACTATTACAGGGAATAGTAATATAGAATTACGTATTGCATTTTTTACTTTGTAATATTTGCTTTCGTGTTTCTTGGTGATTTTTTTAGGCTGTCAGTAGTAAAATTGAAATCTAGCCCGATCCGGTGGAAAAAAGCTGGGAATAGTACTGTGAAAAAGTACCATATTAACTCCAATAGTAAGACAACCCCAAGTAGTACGACTGTCATACTATTCGCCCCTTTGAATTTATTAAATGTACATACCTAAATCTATGGTTTTTTCATAGAAAATAGAGGTTGCTTGCAAATAGTAGTACAGTCATACTATTTGAGTTAATACGGTAGGTATGACGGTTGAGTAAATGCATGTATGTATGTACATAATGCATACATAATGGTTGAATAGATGACCGGTTGAATGTCGGTCATCTATTATGTATGTCGATAATAGTTAGTCGTAGTCGTAGTAGTATGTATAATAATAATAAGTAGTAATGCCAATGAGTGTTACGTTTTTCTATATAGTATTGCTTCATAAATTTATGTTTCGCTGTCATTTTCTCTGGCATTTCATTGGCATTAAGACTGTTCGACTTGGCACGGTTTGACTTGGCGGCTCTACGACTTTGACATTACCCTTGTCTCGAAACTCGGGTTTACCATGGCCTACCTTTACCTTCCTCGCTGTGGACTCTTCAACATGTTCCTTTTCTATGTATTGTATATTTTATCGTACTTTGCATATACTAGTCTTCCATTAGCCAAAGCCAGTGTACGAGTACGCTTTTGTATACATACCCGAACGGAGAGGGAAGCAAAGTTCGTCGTTAATATTTTACATTTCTCATCATTTCGAATTCATGTCGCTTATACTGCTCATTCTCTTTCTTCTTGGCTCCATTTGCATTACACTTGAAACAGGCCACACCGACATCAATCCGACAAATTTAATATTCGCAAGTTCAATACTCGATACCATACATGACATAACATTTAATACTGTAGGCACACGTGATATATTATATGATATACTGGTGTACCTATTTAAGCAGGTAAAAGGTGGGTAATAAATGAAACTGACCGGCCATTACCTGATGATTGTTTCTACTTATTTCCTAGCTAAATGTGTTTATGATTAATCATTTGGTCATCGACGTCATCAATTATGACGACATGGATATGATGATTAGTGTACTTTTTGGCGATTGATCGACAGAGCCCGCAAATATCCAACAATAGTAATGCATATATCGGTAATATTATACATTTCATTTCATGTTATGGATTTTTCCGGGTCCTCAAACGTTCAATCACATGTCCCCATACTATTTCGCTGTGGTATATGCATGCATGAATGTTTTTGAATCATACTGAATGCAAACAGGGAAACTGAATTTTTAGGTATTAATGTAGCAGATTTTCATCCGTTGATAGATGAAATTATTTTAGATTACATTAATGCGGGATGAGGATCGCGACTAAAACCTATACAAGTTACATCATGTGCCTCGTGCATTTTATCTTCATTGTCATTTTGTCCCGTCCTAGGACAATATTTGAATTAGAAAATTATGGATGATTGAGCATTTATTTTATCCATGGCTATGACGACATTGAAGCCTTGAATTTTTTAGCAGATAAACATGGATAATTGATTGCCGTGCTATGATTATAAACTAAACCCAATCGATAGTAGATTATAAAATATACATACATGACGCGCTACTTATATTTGTATATTTTCCCCTTTGGCTGCAAATTGGACCTGTGACATAAAGGGAGACTGAGCGTGATATGATATTGGTTCGTTGTAGTTGCATAACTGTCGTAATAATATGTATTGTACAATGCCTTGTACAACCATGGAATCAAAATCCATCCCAAATTAATTAAAAGGATCGCAAGTCCTTCTTTCTCTCTGTACTTTCTCTGAAAAGTTTAATAAATATACATCACGTTAGCATGAGAATTTTGTCTCGGTTATTTTCCGACTTGAGCTGTCCCTATCATGAAATCAACTTTTATAACTAACAGCTAATAGAAAACGTCACATAATAATGTAGGACGGTGAAATGAAATGAAACAAGGAGAATTTTCCAAGAATTTAAAAGTTTATGCAAAGGCAATGTAAATAAATACGCAAGGCAGAGAAAGTGCATGCGACGCAAAGAGAGAGCGTGTGAGAGAGGGGGGAAAGGAATATAAACCGATTCTCGTTTCAAACTTAGGGCAACGAAAACTTTAATTGTGCATGCCGTGTAACTATATTCTTTTCTTTTGATGGGAATGCTATGTAGATTTACTGATTATAATTTGAAGCCTGGGGACTCTTACTCGGTTTAGGTGTATTGTACACACAAGACAAACCTTAAGAGTAAGGTTTGTCCTGTGTTTGTTAAATTTTATTCAAAAATGTGAAAATTAGAATTCGTTGGGCTGTTTAAATCATTTCTTGTCTGTCTTTTGAACAAGATGAAAAAATCAAGCTTTTATGCTACTACTTCACAGTAGTCACAAATACATAAAAAATCTAAAAGTTAGGAGAAAGGCAAGAGTTAATTTTACGGGTTTCCCAAAATCAAGTAATTTTGTATGCATCAATTTTTAGCCCTTTTTGAGGAGTTAAGGGTTAAGGGAGTTTGGTCAATACTTTCCTTAAAATAAATATCTCTATGTTATAATTGCCTCGAGTTTGAAATGGGAGGAGGTTTAATATTACGTAGTGCCCGTAAGCATATTGAGTAGCGGCAGTGATTTTGCTAGGGATAAATTTTACGTGCATGGAAAATAGTATAATATGTATTATGCGAAGAGAGGAGAGAAAGAGGGAAAGATGAAAAGAGACGGTGAATGTTGTGAGTTGAGAGGGAACGCAATCGCAATCAAATTTCGTATCAGATCATAAATGAACTTTTCATTTCATTCCACACTGCCTCTTTCTCTCGCTTTGAAAAGGTAGGACAAAATATTGCAAGTATATTATGTAAAAGTAGGATGGATCATTACGGGAGAAGTAAGAAGAGGAGGAGGAGGAGCTCAAAGCAGAAGGACGTTGAGCTACTTTTACTTGTTGTTACTTTATTTTAATGAAGCCTCTCAACTTTTTTAAATAAATATATGTAGGATAGTATAGGCAATGTATTCATGCATACATATTACATACAATATAGATTAGCATCCGTCTCTCCTGTGACTTAAAAAAGAGTTCTTTGTCTATGTCGATTCTTTTCCCGGCTTCTGTCTTTTCTTCCGACTCCCAATTGTCTCCTTGTACATATATGGTACCCAGTACTTACGTCCACATGTGCATTCTAGGTACAGATACATCTTTACTTGTGGAATAACACCGTGTACGTTCTTTTAGCATGCCAGCACTCCATAGCATTATGTATTGTCATACTGTCCATTCTAATGCATGACATGTACTTATGGAAAATCATGGAAAGTTTCTTATAGCCTTGCGGTCCTACTAAAAGAGCTTATATGGTAATGCATGTATGTATGTAATATTACCGTGTAAGCTCAATTTTGCTTGTGATTAAATCACAAGGAATATTTTGGTAGAACTGGTCTGGAATCTGTAGCTAATCTACAAGGTGTAAAAATAAGTAAAGGAAAAGTTAAAATGAAACTTTAAACTTTATTAAATTACTGGTCTCCATTGATATAGTCTCGAATAAATAGTAAACAATAAGTTTTAAGATAAAAAAGGACAACCTCAAACAAGAAATTAAAAAAATAAATAGTATTAGTTAATTTGTTGTGCAAATGGTTTGAATCACCGTCTCTAATAGCTAATAGTAGTTAAAACTATATTATCCTAAATGATTTTCGGTAGTTTTACTTTATTAAAAAAAATCCAAGAATTCTTTGCTAATGTACCCTTAGCTCCGGTAAATGAACGTCCATATTCTCCAGATTATCTTTCTCTTGTAATTACGGGATGCAGGGTTTGTATATTCTGTCATATTATAGTAGAGGAGTCGTTGTAAGGAACTGAAAACGCTGGAAGAAAATCGTCTGTATTTGTTTTCTATGAAGAAAGAAGTCCGTGCTTTTAAAACGAAGCTTTCACTTTAGGCCTTTCCACACACCCATCATGTCATCTCTTTGCATCATAGTTTAATGAAATGTACTTTGAAATACTTTGTTCTGACGTGGTAATCATGAGCTAACGAACAAAATGATGGTGATATAACATACAGTACAATGTGAAATGTGCGCACAATACATAAGAACTTAATGGGAGCTTGAGCATGAGCAGCTGGAGCATAGATTTCAATTCAAGGTAGTTTTCTTTCCTCTTTCGCTGATTTTCATTCCTTTTCTCCTATTATCATTGTCGTCCTCCAACTCTGGCTCGTCCTTCCACGTTTGGAGTAGTAGTAGTAGTAGTCCGAAGAGAAGGGGAAAGGAGGTGAAAAGGGTGTCATGAGACGCGTATTTATGGACTGGTATGGTTCGGTTCGATCTGGTTACCATACAAATACAATCTAGTTGTAGATATGAATGGCATGAAGACTGTACACTGTACAAATTATATTGCACTGGAGTACTACACCTCCATTCCATTTTCCCTGTCTTTTTGTCATGAGTGGAAATGGAAATGAATGACGTTGTGCGGTGATGATGTGAGTATATTATAATATTTTGAAGCATGAAATTTAAACCAATTTTTTGTATAATATATTTGTATTTCATCAATGAAAGAGTCTTACCAAAACCATGTTTTTCTTGGACTTGTTTGGGCGTATTGAGCTCTCGTGGACTAACCATAACCAGACATAGACTTGGATGGAGAGTAGTAAATGTACAGTGTAGCGGAGAAACGAAGAAGAAAGACGCTAGTAATATGTGTAGTAATGCTGTGGGAGAAATAGAGATGCTGAGAATCGTGAGGAAAGAAAGTACAGACTACAGACACGAAAATGTGCGTTATTCATGAAGGCAGTGGCAGAAAGTAAGGCACACGGGTCTGGGATGAGAACAGAGGACGAGGATGAGTATGAGGATGTACATGAGAAGAGAAAAGGAAGAGAATGATGGAGAATACGTTGTAAAAGTATTTTATCCATTTGCTGTGTAGAGTACGGAGAGAAAAAGAGAGTGAGAGAGAAAGAGGGAGAGAATGAGAATGAGCAAGAGAAGAAGAGAAAGAAGTGGTTGAGGAGCGAAAACATGTTTCTCATCAATCATTTTCCTGGATACAATTGTGAAGAGCAAAGGGAACGTGGCGCGTTTTTGGATCGGTTTGGTTTTGGCTTTGGCCCCGGTCTGCTTTGGTTTGACTTGCCTTGACTTCGGACAAACTATGAAAACATATCATTCATGACAAATGAATTTAATGTACAAAAAATTCACAATCAAAGCAAGAAAAATGTATGTATAAAAGTACCATAGTGTAGCATATCATGTTACTCGTACATGCCGTACATGTGTATCACAACGTGTTGTAAGGTATTATATGCGAGGAGAATCTTCAATCGTATATGCATACAAACTTCTCGTTCTCTCTCCTCACTCTCTCTCCATTCGGAATCCTGTCTCCTTTAATACTTGGGCCTGATTAGATGACATGTTTACATCTTTTCTCGTCTTTCTTTAGCTCATGCAAAGAAAACTGTGCCTCTTGTCTGACAATATCCCCCTTCTCTCTTCATGTTATGCTGGCTCGTTTTCATCTTGTTCCCTCACTTTCTTTCACTTTGCTCAGTCTCGCTGTCCAAAGCTAAAATCGAGAGGCGAAAAAATCTATCCGGTGATTTTTAAAATTTGTGATAGATTCCATAATATATATTTTATACTTCTTCTTCTTGTCCTTCATTCTGCTTTTCATCCTTTTCTCCTCTTGTCGTTATTCATTCATATCTTTTATAGTGTTTAGAGGATTTTCATGACTACAGTATTTCAGTTTCGAATTCAAAAATAGGGGGAAATCAGCGGTTATTTCCTAGTTCACTTTTTTATAGTATGCCTTATTTCTGACTACATTATACAATTTATGTTAACGTTTAAATTTTTCTACTTACGTACTACATCGGCATATGATAGTGTATTAGCCTCAGATACCCCATTTAGTTAGTCAGTTAAAGTTAAATCCATGCGTCTTCTGAACGATACTTGAAGAATTGAGGTGACATGGCATGGGAGATGCGAAGTCAGCTCTGGATCCGACTTGGTTTTGTCTTTTTTAAATAGTTCAATTTAATGAAAAATATACACTACATAATAAAAAGCGAAAAATCATGACTGATGTGTGGTGTTTCCCCTTGGCACTGGTCGCGTCCCCCCCCGTTAGCCTGACGGCGAAGGAAAATAATGTAACAAATTATGATGACCTATGAATAATGAATTTAGTTTGAGGAAAGACGAAGAAGAAATTGTTTTTTTTTCTCTATGTGGAAGAAAGGAATAAGTGGAGACGAGATGAGGTTATTTCCATGAATTCCAAGGATAAGAAAATGGGGCATCGTTTCCACGTCGTTGCTCTCTACATTTCTCCTCCGCTTTGTGTGATGAGGAGATGATAGTGCATACAAATGTGTGTATATGCATACATAAATCTAGTGATGACTGACTGGGAAAATCTCATCCTCGGTGGGTTTTCTTCCTCAGACTGACTGGCTTGTTTGAGTTTGGCTTCAACCGTGGCTTTGGTTTTGGTTTAACAATGAATCACAATTAGAAGGCGATTAAGAAGCAAAGATTAATCATGAGGCTTTAGCCACACATTATTTATTGATTATCTCATTAGGCTCTTTCTCGGTGGCTGACTTTTGACTTTTGTTCACGGCTTTGACTTGAGCCTTGAGTGACTTGCGACTACGGTCATCTGTATCATCATCTCATGTTAAAACTGTTAATCGCACTGATAGTTTGCCAACAACTTGATGATGAGGATCATTTGATTTTGTCGTACATTCTAATTCCCTTTGGTGCCTTTCAATATTCATATTTATTCATTACCTTTTGAATAAATGAGCGACTCCTGACTGCCAACTATTGTGTGTTTATAGTCCCTGAATCAAGCGACAAAGAAAAAGACAAAGACATCAGTGATACGTGTGTGCATGTACATCTTCTATATTGTGAGTTCCCCCCCTCCTCCTACTCCCTTTTCGTCCTTCTGTTTCTATTTCTTCCGTCGCGACGGATCGTACGGGAAAACATGTGTTGTGGTGCTCCAGTTGTAGAGTTTAATGACTTTTAGGGGTTGATTTGGATGCATGTGTATACGGGAAGGACAAGAAGAAGGCGAACACTGGGAGAGGGGGGGGGGAGGAGAATTGACATGACGGGAGGATGATTATGACATGATTTCATAACGTTATGAATAAAATTATAATTAATTACGTTGATTCTCCTCTCCATAGTGTTGTTATTAAATTGTAGCATATTATCTTGTTTCTCGTCGCTATTCAGTGTATTTTCCAAGAGAAAGATGATAGTAATAAAATGATGGTGGTACTGATAATGATGATGGTTTTGACATAATAATATGATAGTTGATTATCATGATATAAATAATGCAATAACAATGTATAGCAACGATGATGATGTTGTTTTGATTGTGGTGCTGATTTAATAAAAATTTCTTTGTTTTTTGTTTTGCAGAATTCTATCCGTCACAATCTGTCTTTGCACAATCGGTTCATGTAAGTTTAAAACAGCAAACAATGGTCCAATATATTATATACATACTGTAGAGAGACTTGTTAGCTAAAACATATAGCTAGGAACCAATTACTATTAAGACAATTATATCTTTATAATATAATCGTTTTAAATAATAATAATTAATTAATTAATACCTGAACTTAGTCCATGTAGTACTTAACATAAGTTTTTTAAGAAAAAGAAAATCGATTCTGGTTTGCACGCTTGATCAAGTCATTTCCCGTCCGTAGCAACACGATTTGACACCTACAACAAATTTAAAAAAAATTTAACAAAACATTCTATTGTCGAAAATTTTTGAAAAATTTTGAAAACATATGCCAGGGGTCAAATCGTGTTGCTACGGACGGGAAATGACTAATCGAGGAGAGCTCTCCATTGATATGCAATATGCCATACTTTTTAGCAAAAAATAGATAAAAATTACATTTTCCATCAAAATTGAAGTTCAACTTTGACCTGCTGTAAAACCCGTATATTTTCGAAATCCGGGAAAAGCTCCCGGTAAGGGAAGGTTTGATCTTTAGTTAAGTGATTCATATAACAAAAACTCCAGTAGCTCTTATAGGTTCTTGGGAAAAGTGGGGGGAACTTTTCATGTTTTGACAACTTCGGTTTGGCACCCTCCCCCCCCCCCTTAATGGGGAGGGATTTTTTTGTTCGTTGTTTCTATGAACCTACTCCCTTATAAATCCTCCTATGCCATTGTTGACCTCGGGGAAAAATATCGTGACTAGCACTGTCGGTAACTCGTACCTTAGCCCATACACTATAAGAAAACTGGAAACTTCAGTTTTTTTCGTGGTCGTGCATAATACCGAATCTCCTGAGATTATGAATTGACGTTCCTTTTTTTTATTCTGGTTTACATTTTTATAGTGTTTTCGTCACAGATCAATAAAATAACATCAATAAATACTGGAAGTGCTAAGGTAGATAACTTGGTACTAGAGATGGAATCTTTACTAAACAATGCTATGGGTGGATTTTTGCTCGTACTATCTACCGAAGGAGATATAATTTACGTCTCTGAAAGTGTCACAACCCATTTAGGCCTTTCTCAGGTATGACGCTTTCTGCTTTCTACGTACAATTAAATGTACACATTACACACATACATCTTATTTGAAAATTTCCAAGTTACAATGCATTGTTTGTATGCATAGACATTAGACATATTAAAAACATAGTATTCAGTAATTTATGCTATAGTTGGACATTTCAACAGTAAATGAACATGCATTTTCAAACAAATTGTCTTAGGTTGAAGTAATGGGACTTAACATATATGACTTCAGTCACCCCTGTGACCATGCAGACATAAAAGATTTGCTTGTAGTAAGTAAAAAAGACGGCAATGAGGATGACGATGCAACACGTTCCAGCTCTTTTCGTATGAAATGTACAATCACGGAACGTGGTCGTAATGTTCATATCCGGGCGGCCACATACAAAGTAAGACAAAGTAAATTGGTTGTTATAGCATAATTTAAGTTATTACTTGAGGCAATAATAGTTACCAACTATTATTAAACTTATTTAGGAAATGATTGTTTTCTTCTTCATACAATGAGAGAAAAAGTTTTTTTACTTTTGGAAACAATACAGTTCTCACTGATTTAAATTAGTAAGCAATTGTAGGTAAAGTAGAGAAATAATTACTTTTGACTTTGAAACAAACCCTTTCTTAGTTTTTCTTTGTAAGGTTAAACATTTTTATTACCGAAAATGTTGTATAACATTTCAACATTTGAAAATTGTACATAACGTATGTAAAGCCTAGTAATAGTTGTCAAGCATTGTATATCAAGTTATGACAATGCAATATAAATAATAGTAAAAGAAGCTATAACCAGTTTTAAAAGAAAGGAGTTAGTAGAGTGTACAGTGTACAATATCTGTATATAATATGCCTATAGCCATGTGAAACGTAGATAACAGTTTATCTCGACCTGATAATGACTTATTACATTTTACTATGTTTCATGTGTATTTGTGTTACAGGTAATTGATTTTACTGGTCGGATGCTTGCAGGAACTGGAAAAAATGATGAATCGTGGTTTGTGGGTATGTATATTTAGGAGCTCGTACTTTTACTATTGTTGTTAATTAGTTCTCACAAGTTTTTTCAATCAAGGTACCTATAATGCAATATAATAACCATATGTATATTGTGTGCGAATTTCAAGGTATTGGAGAACCCTTGCTACATCCATCTGATGTCGATATCCCGTTGAACAAACAAACCTTTTTGACGAAGCACAGTCCAGATATGAAATGTGAATTTGTCGATGATAGGTAATGAGAATTTTCGTCATCAAAATTAAGATATCTCATTTGTTTTTAAGTAATTGCATATGTGGGATGTTAATTGCGTCATATGACCGAGATAGTATCCAAGTTTTTTTAATTTCACAATACTACAAGTGCAAAAAAGCTTAAAGCTAAAGTAACGTGAAAAACATTGCGCTTGAAAAATTGAAATGATTTATAAACATATTTATTAAGGATCAACTAAAGTTGGTCAATGAAAAATTTGGAAAAACCCTTTGTGTTCAAAAAATTGCAGCACAGAAAGTAGAGCACGGATTTTCATGAGCAAGCTACCAAAATGTGAGCAAAGGTCTACTCAAGTGCCTTTAACTTGTCACGTTGTGCAAAATTGCTTTCCGGAATTGTTGTTGAATTCTTCCGGAGCACAATTGTTTCCCTTTCCAAAATTACGACTTCCTGTAAAATTTTTGTATGAATAAGCCCGTGCACTGATTTTGACAAAATATGGCTTAAAATGACGGCAAAGAGTTTTTCCTCCTCCTCTAAAAGGGGGAGGTGCCAAAAAAAATTCTTGCGGATTTTCCGCCTGGAGCGCCACAACGCTTCATTTACTTATTTTT
>JAQIVE010007152.1:0-10755 GCA_034698285.1 Sminthurinus bimaculatus
AAAGGTCAATAGTAACTGACTTACTATAGTAGTAACTGAGAATCGTTTCTCAGTTGCTACTATAGTAAGTTGGGCCACATTTAGGTCAGCTTACCGAACTTTTAACCAGTTACTGGAGTGTCAAGTAATGTAGCTAGTTACAATATATTTACATACATCCTCAGTTTCAGTTCAGTAACTAGACTTTTCTTACTATGGTAGTGGAGCTGGGCCCTAAGATCTATATCATATATATATTATATGGGATTGTCCAGGGTAATCTGAACCGTATATAAAATATAAATAGCTATAGTAACAACTGTTTTTTATTTTCATCTACTGATGAGTACTTTATGTAGTACTTTATACTTTATACAAATAAGTAAGTCGTTTTTAAGAGTACTATAAATAAGAGTACTAGTCATTCGTCATTCGGTAGGAAGTTCCTAGTTCCCAGTAGGAACCTTTTTATTTCTTGTATTTGTGGGCACAATCGCAAAATATCAATAATATTAAGCCCCAGCTAAAGTATAATTTACTGAGGTGCAGACTGTCGTTTTACCTAATATTATTGAACAAATATCAACGACAAAATAATATTATTTTACTATCATATCCCGCATGCTTTAAAAATTTTGGCAATCAAAAATCGTTCTAGTCGACATTTAAGTAAATGAGCCTTTGATTGTGTATTTTTCACTCTACAAGAAAAGCCCTTCTCTTGTTAACTTGAAGCGGCGTTGTGAACTTGTGTCCAGAACTTATTTACTATGTACAAACGTCTAGAAAAAAACGTCAGAGGTCTTGTTTTACGCTTTACTACAGCTATAATTGTGTGATCACAGACAACTGCAGTTGTCTCTATGTATAATAACAATAACCTATGTGAAAGACTGTTGCACAGCGCCGACTAATTCTGTAAGTAATTAGTTACATAATAGAAAGTTTTTACACATTGACTAAATAAATACTAATAGTACGGATAAAGTACTTGTTAATTCAACGCCAATTTGCGATTTCTCCATTGATTTATCAACACTACAATGTCAGTCATCCATTTTGCTGTTCAATGTTTTTATAATAGGTATTATTGTGGTATGAGTATTTCCTCACGCTTTTAAGTTTTTAAGCTCTAAATGTCAAGATTGCTGACTCCTCATTCATCACCAAGGTTTATTTTGTTTGGTTTGTTTTTTAGATTCTACACTTATATACTGCATTGTATACATTTTACATAATATTTTTATTTAATTACACTTTAAAATCTGCTGACCTTGAGCAAAGATTCTTAATCCCGTGGATTACTCACAGATTGACGTCTCTTGGATCTTGGAACTCTGCTCACTGCTTACTATTTCAATGTATTCTTCGTATGGAGTGACTCTTTACTTTCACGAATTCCATTGCATTTTTTGCAGATCACCATCTGCGTTTGTGGTGTGAACTTCAAATTCACTGATTTTCGTCAGCAGTATTATAGTGCGCGGTGGAACAGATAATAGGTACATATTATATTTGCATTGCGATGGAGGTTCCAAGAGGCTGTAAGACAGTTCAGTTTTTTTCGCTCTTCCTTTTCCTTCTTCAGTTTCAGAATGGACACGGCTTCCTGTCCCAAAGTAATAATAACAATTAACCATCATTAAGTATATTATTATTGCGTATTGATTTCCCAGTCGCTTACTTAAAATATTTTTCGAGCATAACTTATCATTATTCGGTCATTGACATTTAAAAACTCAAACTGTTTTGAATTTGTACATTATAAAATCAGTTGCTGCTAGACTTCCACTGAAGGTGAACAGACATATTATAATATTATATAAAATACAAATAATATAAAGGATAAAAGAGTCGAACATAAAAAAACGATAAATAAAGAAGTTGTGCAAACTTGAATTTGGCTTTCGAACTTTGACTTTTGGGGAAACTTTCATATATTTTTCGTAAATTACAAACAGGGTACTCCAGCAGCCCCCGGTTCCCCGTGGCCACTTCCACGTTCCTGGACAAAAAGCGGTACTGTAGCCACGTTGAGTGCCAAAGAGGACTTCAAATACTCGACAAATGTCCAGGACTGTGACATTTTGAATGCAGCTTTGGAAAGATACAATTATGACTTGCTCACTCAAAATTCTCCCGTTCCCATTTCAACCGGAGAAAGTCTTCCCGTGTTGTCCCAAGTGCTCGTCCAAATATCAGAGGATTCGTCTGAAAATTTATGCTCAACATATCCCAAGCTGAACAAAGACATCAACTATGAATTCTGTAAGACTTGTCAAAAATACCTTGTAAAAAAATAATTTTTACTCCCTAAAACCAACACATTAAAAATGAAATGAGGAAATTGTTTCACGACTTTCTAAACAAAATTTTCAGACAACTTGACTGTGGGACTGAGCACTTCCGACTCAACAACTGCCCCGTCAGCAGAAGCTGTGGCTCAAATCACGGCTAAAACTGTTTGGGGAGCTTTACGAGCCCTTGAAACGTTTTCTCAGCTCGTGTGGCGAGATAGAGACTGGAATGCTCATCATTTCTACATTAATTTGACGACCATCTCGGACTTTCCCCGCTATCCCCATCGCGGGCTTATGATCGACACTGCCAGACATTATTTGTCCCCAAAAACCATCGAGCAGGTTCTCAACGCCATGTCATACAATAAACTCAACGTCCTCCATTGGCACGTAGTAGACGACCAGTCCTTTCCCTTTGAGAGCTCTACCTTCCCCGAGCTGGCCAACAAGGGGGCATACATCCCCGGGGTTTTGGTCTTCAGTCCCTCCACGGTTCAAAGCATCATCGAAAAAGCTCGCTTGAGAGGGATCCGAGTAGTCCTGGAGTTTGACACGCCGGGTCACACTCTCGGCTTTGGAAAATCCCATCCTGAGCTGCTAACTCCATGCTATGGGGATGGAATAAATGCCGGAACTCCAAATTACCCTAACCATGCTGCCTACGAGATCCTCGACCCCACCCGAGAAACCACCTACATTTTTATGAGCCAGTTTTTTGCGGAAGTCTTCAAAAACGTGACCAAGGATGAGTATGTGCATCTGGGGATGGATGAGGTGTACTACAGTTGCTGGCAATCTTCCCCCTTGATCAAGGCCTTTATGCTCCTCAACAACTACACCGAGTACAGTCAAGTTCTTCAGCACTATGCGGAACGGCATCTGGAGATGATTCGTCAGCTCGGGGCCAAGGCCATTATTTGGAACGACCCCCTAGACTATGGGGTTCACTTGAACTCGGATGTCGTGGTCCAAGTGTGGAAGGGCGACGAAAATACTTGGCCAGAGTACTTTCAAAAGTCCCTGAGCATGGGCTACTCCTCCATCCTCTCCTCCTGCTGGTACCTCAACTACGTGGCCTATGGAGAGACATGGAAAAAATACTATGAGTGCGACCCGGAGCTCAGCTTTGAAACTCGTTAGCTTTGCTTTGTTTTTACTTTTTACTTCTATCTACTTTATCTTTCCCCTTTTCAACTATCGTAATTGCATGAACGCTTGTTGACTGAGATTTAATTAATCATTATATTTATTTTAGCACTTCCTGACTGGCAGAAGGAACTGATTTTGGGAGGTGAAGCTGCCATGTGGGTGAGTTCAGAATGTCGGAGAAGTATTAGGCATAAGAATATTATACAATGTATGAAATTCTAAATTTTGTAACCATAAACGTTGTTTTATGTATTGTAATATTTATTAGGGAGAATACACAGACCCAACGAATGTAGTTGCCAAATTATTTCCATATGCTGGAGCTGTAGCTGAGAAGGTGAAATACAGTATATGTACATCCATATTTTATTATTTATTTTCCATTTTTTCTATTCTGGTGACTCATCTTAACCTGTGATTTAAGGATAACGATCGCCAACAATAGGCACAACAGATATTTGGTTGAATTAAACCTGAGGTGGCCCATGCTTCCTCCCATAATAAAGTCAATGCTTCCTCCTCAAATAGTACCAGGTATAGTAATGGCAATGTTAATTTTTATCTAGCTTTGGTCAACCCCCAACTCCTCGACCACTGACGATGCCATGTGGCGTTTGGACGAGCACCGATGCCGGCTCCTTGCTCGAGGACTCCAGGCTCAACCCATTTTCAACGGCTATTGTTCTCCTCAAGAACTCGATTAGTGAATGCGGATGAGCTCAATATTTTTTTTTAAAGTGAAATTGAAATACTCAAAGGATGAGATAATGGTAAATGATAAAAAATGATAAAATATAAAATGTACGTACTACATGTTATGTTGTGTGATGTGATAATTTTCTCATCTCGCCGTCAAAAGGCCAAAACAAAAAGGTTGAATATTTGGTTTTAAATGTTGGATTCTTTAGTGTTTAAATTTGAAGAATAAATTAAGTGTGATGCATGAGCCAGTGGCTCATGCAGCCGTACACTATACCTATCTACCTGAACTCTCTCGGGGTTCTCAATGAGAAAATGTGTGATCGTGTGTGACTCATCTTGTATACATACATTATAATAATGCATACAAATTACAAATTGCAACTAAATATTTATACAAATTTTAATTCCCGTACACAATAATGGCTATTAATGAATGCAAATGTTAGATGTGTGACCGACAAAATTAACTTGTCCGTTGTATCTCATCATTATTATTTTCACATCATCTTTTTTTAGCATTTATCACCAGTAGTTGATGTTGTTGTTCCTGACGTCACCACAATATAACCTGCCACAAAATGACAAAGTGAGTTGACTCCTTATGACTTTTATCTGGTTTGCACGGGATTAAGATCCGAGCTCATCAACTTGTCTACTTATTTAGTACCATTTATCATGAGGAGGACATACATTAACACATTATAACATGACATTTGTATAACAAGTAGATACTTATCCGTTTATACTTTATACACTGTATGCCTACATACATGCATATGTACAAGGACTCGAATTTCTAGCGAACTGAAATGAAATGTCAATGTATCCATTATAGAGTATGTAGTAAAATGTATGTATGTATGTATTATATGTATGCATTATTTACGTATGATATTATCTGCAAATTGCACACACATAAAAACTGAGCGCCGAAAGCCGCTATCTGACAAACAACAAATAATAATAACATCACATCAATAACGAACTAATATTATAATTTTTTTAATATTATATAGAACATCATCCGAATCATAATTCCAATTTCAAATGAGCTAGCCTCGATACTCCATACTCATAATTCATAATATATTTATATTACATTTGTTTGAATAATGGGTATGCTGATTTGGGAGAATTTTGTCAGTTGACCTTTTCAAGATTGGTGATGGATCATTTTAATTACGAGGAAGCCTAAATTCACTAAATTCCATTCATCCCCTGCTCCATCACACATCACGTAATAATCACGGTGACCGGAGCCCCCGTGGGTCATCAAACGTCATTAAAATGAACGTGAGGGGATAAAAAACAAAGAAGAGAGAAAACAGGATTTAGACACATGTACGTACTACACACGTACCTAATATGTATGTATTTATGTGTGTGACAACTTGAACAAACAAAATGTGAGTAAAATTGACTGATTGCAGGTAAATATTTAATAATATTATAACATTTCCTTTGGACTTGACTCCATTTAGAGGAGCGAATGCAGCAAACATTAAAAAAGCACATATTATTATGTAGTAGGAGAGAATAAAGTAGGTAAACTAATAAAAAATAAAATTTGGAGAATGTTATCTCGTAAGTATACTACATGTATGTAGCTAGTTAAATAATATTATAGTCACCGGATAAACACGCGGCGGCATCCCTATCTAAATGATTTTTAAATAATGCATATATGTATCATGTTTTTGCCGAATCCTTCTCATTCATCAGTTGTACACAGTAAGCAGTAAGCACAATATTATGTACGAGGTAGACGGCAGAGAGAGATTAGAGAAAATTTGTGTCATTTTTTAATTTCCAGTTGCAATAAGAAGGGACTCTCCTCATCATCACTGTTAGATATGTGCGTGTTACATATATTTTATCGGAAAGTGTCACTCATGACGCGTGACGTCGATGGACTGCACGATGACTTGCATCAAATAAAAGCAGGGCAGAGACCTCAACCTGTCTCATTCAGTCATTGTCTTTTGTTCCTGTCCAAAGATTTTCTTTCTCCACCTACTTCAAGTAAATAAGCTCAAAAAGTTTCTATTCAATTTATCTTGCACACTTTGAGTTTTGAGAGCTGTTTAAGTTTCAGAGCAGCCAACGGAGAAAGCAAAAAATCCAGTGAGAACATGAAAGCTTTGCAAAGCGAGTCGAATTTCTCCCTCCTCCTCGCCACACTCCTCGTCTACATCTTGTGCTTGAGCGTGTTTGTGGCCGGAGCTCCTCGCTCCCTTCCAGTCATCCGAAGTCTCAATGAGGAGCAGGCAGCCGGGGTCAGAGGCGACGCTGAAAGTCCACAGGCCGACCTCGAGTCGCTCATGGTAAACAAATCATTTCATTTTATCGTCCTTTATTTACCACTCATTGATTTACCTATATCGGTGTGTATCAGTGGATTTTTTAGTTGAAAATAAACATAAAATAAAAACACGTGTAAACAGATGGGGGAGATACAAGAGAGTGGAAGATTGATGTCTCCTGTCTTGTCATTGAGTCCATTGATGCGGAGACTTTACTTTTTGAGACCCCAGGCCGGGCAGGAGATGCTGGGACAAGGACAAGCTTTGGGAGAATCCGTCAAGAGGTCGAGGAACTGGAACTCAAAGCAGTGCATGTGGAACGCCGTCTCCTGCTTTGGCAAGTAGAAGAAGCGTAGACTCTCTTTCTCTTCAAACCAGGGCAAAGACAAGAGCCACTAAAACAAGCATAAAATGGACAAGGAAAACCAAGGACATGGCATATGTAAATTGTCATTACGACCACTGACCAAGTGAAAATCTAGTCTCCAAACCCACATAATATTTTTTGAAATGTTGTTATAATTAATTTACAAAAGTGTATTTGAAAGAAAAGCGCTACCCTCTGTAATTTTAATTTTATTATGATATCCTGATCTCCCTTTAGAATTTAGAATGTGTATACATTATACATTAATGCTGCAGAGTATCGGCAACACAGTAGCTATATACTGCATATACTATTCACTATAATATTTTAAACGTCCACGTTTTAAAATAGTTAGTAATTGATAGGTACTAATAACAAAAAATAGGATACTTGTGCATTTATATTTACAGAATTTTTATTTTTTTACATTTACTTGTCTTACAATTCTAATTTCTAAATCCAGTATTATTTTTTCTTAGAATTGATACATTGTATTGTGTATCGTATTTCGTCTCCGCTATAATATTTTTATGTTGTATAACACACAGATCGATGATGGCTGAGAAATAATAAAAATTGCAAGGTGAGAGAAAGTCTCTCGCTCTTGATAACCACCAAACACGTGCATTTACGGCACACATCAGACTAAATCAGTGGCATTCTCAATTCTCACCTAGGTATATTGTTATGCACACCCCGTTGCTCTTCTTCATATTCATAAGGATAATGATGGATGATAAATGTGGTGACAGTAAATTTATCGTCTAGAAAAGCTCATAATAGCTCCCAAACGTACACATTACACATGTACAATGTACAGTACAATTTACACATTACATACAAAGACGCGTTATAATGCTGTGTAGAATACATATCTCTGTAGAATGTAGACCTTGACCAGAAGTGTGTATTTACTTAGATACTTGTACCTAATACAGAAAAAAGGTAAAAAAGCAGGATTGTCTTCACAAAAGTATCCAGCTTTGTTTGTCCAACTACAAACTACATAATAATATGTGGAACAAGATTTGTTGAGAACATTATTGCTGTCCTTATCTTGAGTGAAGGTGGTTATGGAATAATTTTCGCTGAATGTGTTAATTAATTAGCGTGTTTTTGTTTCCTGAAGAAAGATTGCTAAAGCGCACGTCGAAAGCTCGAAGAAATAAATCTTATTTCTGCAATCTAATACCTCTTTCATCCTTATTATCAACATTATTTTTGCATGCCATTTTTTTGTATATTTTTATGTGCATAATAGAATGTGTAATATGCATGTTCTACTACACACTACATACATACAACTTTCTCCATGGGCTGCTCAACTAATGAACTCCACTCAATGTCGATGAAGAAAAGGAGTCACGAAAAAGTAAATCAATGGTGGACCCTGTACATTGTACATACTACATACATACCACATAATCTGTGTACTTATACTTAGACACCTAAAATGAAGAAATGGGCTGAAAAGTAAATTCAATTTCTTTGGTTTTGGCCAAGAGCAATAAGAGTGTAAGCAATTAGTGACCAGGTTGTTTTAGTTTTTAAATGCAGCTGCAGTATAATATGTTTAACTTATTCGTGTGTGCACATCATTTATACTGTGAAGGTCCAGTTCGTAAAATCAAGCCTAATAATAATTTACTCTCAATTTATTTACAATACCATTAATGCAAGTTTTTTGCTGTTGACCCAAGAACTACAACTAGATGCTATTATTGTTACATTGTTTAGTCTATGCATAAACTGTGTGTGCTTTTCCTTTGTTTTCACTTCAATCACAACTTGCAATATGTACACATTGTACATATTTATAATAGGTGTGTGTGTACACAAGACAATAATTACAGTTTTGAGTAATTGTTTGACCACTTTGATCGACAATTAAATGGACGGCGCGTGGACATTTTTTGCCTCTCTCTCTCTCTCTTCTTCTTCTTCTTCTTCTTCTTCATTCAATGAACGTGGTTGCATGCGGTACAGTGTACAGTGTACAATGTATGTAAAATTGCTGTTTAAAGTTGAAATCACAGCCCACACAATTGTCACAGAATTATCGCTTGGAAATTGGCTATAAATACAAGAAATTATTCAAGCAAGTATTTTATTCTGTAAATAGTATACATACTGAGAACTACGTATAATAACACTGAAAATAGTAATAGAGAATACACAGAAATTGATTTGACATCACCATTACAAAAAATTGATCCCTTGGCCTCCACCGATATGGGAGAGTTTTGATTATGAAACAAAAATTGTTCACAAAATCTGGAGACAGATTTAAGATGCAAAATGAAACTCATATTATGATCCATATTGTACCTATATATAGTCTAGAGAGTGAGGAGGAGGTTGATGGTGAGGTTGGAGATGAGGTAGAAGACGTGGAGAGGAGCATACTTTTTCAGCACAAAGAAGGGCTCGACCATCACTCCAAAGCACTGTTGAGCCCTCACCGTGCGGCGCTTGTACCGTCGAACGGGGAGGAAGAGGACCGAGTGTCGATCCCAGGAGTGGAGACAGTCCCTGGATTGTTCATACATCCTGCCCGGGAGGTAGTAGACGATTACCTCGATGATCACGTAGAGGACCATCCACGTGGGGAAGAAGAGGCCGACGAGGCCGAGCCGACCGTGAAACCGGACCGTGATGTAGATGAAGAGGACGTGGTTGGACAGGTTGTTGAACACAAAGATGGGCCACACGAGGGTGGACACGCAGTTGTTGTACATTTTATTGACCAGTCTCAGCATAGTGTAAGCCTTTAGGTGGTCACAAAAATGACACGCGTCCGGATTCAGCTCCTCCGTCACCCCTTCTTTATACCTAGTTAATGTACAATGAACCGAAAAAAAGGGAAGTCATGAATAAAAAAAATTACACATTGACAGTATAATATAATACAAAGATATCGCATAAAAAGAACTCACTGAATTTTATCCAACCAAGAGTGGATACTGTGAGTGAAGATCATGAAGAAAAATATCCAGTAGAAACTGACTTGGAAGAGCATCACGGCCAGGGCGTTCATCTCGAGAATGTAGAAAATGGCGAAGATGCAGGGGTAGTCCCGCTCAATGTCAAACATGGCTACGAGGTGACCGTATATGTAGCGGGAGTCGTGGGACTGTAGAGCGAAGAGCAGGGACATGACCACGCAGTTCCAAAGGCACCACCACGGCAACAGACTCAAACCCTTCCCCACTCCGTCCTTCTCCGGCAACTTCCTCTCACTCAGGAATCTCCCTTTTCAAAAACGAAAAAGGAAAAAAAATTATTAAACGAAGTCTTATATATTTTTCTACATAGGTAAATGTATCAGTTTATAATGAGTCTTACGAGAAAAGTAGTTGTTGAGGGAGAAAAGCTGATTGAGGTACTGGATGAGTTGGTTGGTGTGAAGGAGGGAGGTGCTGAGGCTGGTCATGACGAAGCAGGGGATGCAGCACATGAAGAGGATATGAATGGCCAGGTTGACCTTGCTTGAGTTTTGTTGTTCCTCCGGCCCATTATTATTATCATCCGTATTCCGCGTCACCCGCTCCATCATCCCCTTGAGGATGAAGATGGATGAGATGACCATGTAGAGCATGTTGAGGGTCCAGGCGAGGAGCTTCCAGGTGGAGGAGCATTTCACAAACCGTCCCTTCTCACCGTCCCAGTACACCCGACAAAAGTTGAGCTTGTAGTTTATGTTGAGGAACAGCTGGAACAACTTCACCGTCTCAACCTTAGAGTATATATAACATAGAGGGGCCAAGCGTCCTATTCGCATTTTGAAATTTCTCCGATTTTTGGACTAGACCCTACACCTTTGTTAGGGTATTTTTCTCGTGTGCCCGTAATTATTTCCCATATCAACACTAAACTTTATTCTTTGAAAGCCAAAAACCTTTTACAAAATACAGACAGAAGTAAATAGCATTGCATGTTGGCACACGTTGATATG
>JAQIVE010007153.1:0-10755 GCA_034698285.1 Sminthurinus bimaculatus
GAAATGAAGATATCGACCAGTGTTACCAGGTGAACTTTTTTTGGTATGTTCCCAGCTTTAAAAATCAACACAGTCCCAAGTCTCTAACTGTTGGCTGAGGAACCTGTTGGCTGGAAAGATTTCATGAATCGGCGTCCAAGTACAGGGTCCACCAGCTGTAGATACACTAGTGGAAACTTTCCAAGAGGAAATATTTCCCATATGTATCTAATGTATGCTTAAATTCCCCCTCTAAAATGCATTAAACTCGATGGCAGGTTTTAGGTACACATGGGAAATATTCCCGCTTGGAAAGTTTCCACTAGTATATCTACAAATGGTGGACCCTGTACTTTCCTTAAGGATTGCTATTTTACAATGCCGCTTTGAATTCGGATTCAACATTCTCTTTATTTTTAATAGCTCAATTTATCTTCTTAGTTACTTTACCCAAAGAGATTGTTGAACCTGAATTCAAAACAGCAATGAAAAACAGCAAAGACATGACTATTATTATAGAAAAGCAACTTTTTGGAGAAAAATTTCTCTTAGCTGCAGCTGTCACATCTTCCTCATATAATAAGATTCACATTTATTTTTACTCACATAGGTAATGTCAATTTTTATTGAGATGGTGATCCAAATTACAGTCTCATAACCTGACGGCTCCATTCTACATGTAGATACATAGAGAGAATGACAAAGAGATTGAGAGAGATAAGCTGTGTGTGAATGGGTTGAGTACCTTAGAACAGGAGAACGAAATTCTGACTCCCATACATTTTTAACCAGTCACCAAAAACCGATGTTTGTCAACAATGAAACTTTGGAATGAAACTTAACTGACAGATGGACAAACACGTAGCTTCGCTCCATACCAATTCACGCACTGCGTTAATAGCTTGTAATTAGCTTTATGAAATGCCACCAATTAGAATCAGAATTCCAAAATTGAAATGAAAGAAGGAAAATGGGAATTTCAGGGTTTCTTTCTCCTGTTCTTAGTTACTCAACTTATACACACATAACTTCTCTCTCTAAGATGAGATCATTTCACAAAATTTAAAATAAATGTCCAATCTTGAGTTAAATCTAAAGTAGTACCTAAATAAATCCAATGGCTTTGATTATTTAGAAAATTACCTTCGCCTTGGATCAACAACAGAGTCTGGATCATTTTTTCTTCCCATACGAGCAGTACCTGATAAAAATAAAGTATAGTATGAAGTATAGCCCTGAATACTTTTTATGCATGCAAGCAACTGAGAAATGGAATATTAAACGAATAGGTACTTGAATCATAAATAGTAAGTTTAAAAAACAAAAAATCATACCAGCTGGGTGATAAAGACTTGAAGTGTACCGTCTGGCACTGTAAAAGTGTTGATAATACATTATTATACATAAGTCGATATACATATTATACATTACTATAAGTATAATTATTCAATGTACATACGCAATTATATGTAAACTGAATTGACGTAATGTTTGTTAGTTCTAATCCAAACACTTACAAGCATTCGAAAGCTTCTCGACTTTGGTCTTCATAAATTTCGCAGCCCTCCGGTCTGCCAGGAATAAATGTAGCATTTAGTTCTCTAAATGCAGCAGTTTCTTTGATAAGTTTTGAACACAGCATCAAACCTAAATATTCCAAATAAAAAGCAAATTGGAAAAACATTCAAAATTCAGAATACTATCGAACTACTATACAGACATTATAATTTATAATATCGAAAATGAGTACAGTTATTTTACTATGTTCTAACCGTCTGTAATGGCTTGTAAGTCACGGTCATCTTCAAAATATCTTGGATTAATTAATGGAGACGACGTGGGATTAGCGTCTTGGAGAAGGATTTCACCTCTGCTTCGTGGTCTAACCAAAGTTGTCAAAATTATAAAAGCATCCCGACCAATGTGCGGAAGGAAGAATCGGCGGAATTGGGACGAATCCATTCCGACCTAAAAGAAAGGAAACAACGTTTTCTAACTATTGCAACTTTGTTCGCACTGTTTTTATTTCCCCACAAGGCAAAAGGTTACACGTTACACGTATGTAAAATTATAGAATACCATCGTGGCAATGTCATCCACAATCATGGAATACATCCCTAATCCAACTAAATATAGCTGGACATCAGGCCAGGACTCATTTTTGTTTTGTACTTGAGACGATTGTATAAACGCCATGGCTTGAAGTCCTGATGTCGAAGTCAAAGGACCTATAAGATAAAAATGGGGAAGGAAACGAAAAAAGAAAGAATTTTTAGTAAAAGACACATAAAACGAATTGCAGATGAAACCAACGATGTTTATAATTTGCAATTTACCTTCTCCTTTGACAAAATAGTCCCAGTAACTGGACAGTGTCAAGTCTCGCTCCGGAATAAAGGACTTTGCCCCATCAATTAAAATTGGACCACATCTTTGGGACAAAACACAAAACAAATAATTCATTCATAATGATACCATTGTCACAAAAATACAGCATAGAGCATTAACCCAGTTGTTTTATGTCGCAGAAAACATATTTTAATTTGTACGTAACTTTTGTAGTAGTTGCGCATTCAAAAAATTAATCTTACAGTGATGCCGGATGATCTTGAAGATTTTTGCCTGTATTTCAAACCAAAAACCATTACATCATAATAAAAAAGTTTGTAAATTGTAAAGCTTGAGGACCGGCGACGGAAAAGTACTGAAACTCTTACCGACTGGCAGGTCCGCTTTCACTTTTATTTTTAGACTTTTTAAGTGCTCCTTTGGTCCAATTCCGCTGAGCATTAAAAGTTTCCTGCGTAATTAGAATCAAGTTAGGATTAGTGATTACAAACAAAATAATTGTAAGGAAACCATTTGTAAGATTTATTTAATCTATAGGATATTTTCTCACGGTGTATCAACAGCTCCCGCACTGACGATAATTTCCTTTGACGCTCGGGCGAAACGAACCTTTCCATGTCGCTTGAACGTCACTCCGTATGCTCTATTGTTGTTGTCAAAGTGTATCTGTTTAAAGTTCAAACAAATTGTTCTTCAATCCTTTGGTAAAGATTATTGCTTTGTTCAGTGCATGGTTTTTATTTTTATACATACAGTACAATTCATCACAAGAAATGCGTCTCAAGAAATTACCTCCATTATTTCCTCCTTATTTAACAATGTCTTACTACAATTTAGCAATTTCTTACTGACCTTTTCAGCAATGGAGTACTGCGAAACGTGTAAATTTTCACGGTCTAAAATAGGTTCGATAAAGGCCTTGTAGGTGGACCAACGGACACCTGCCTTTTGTGTCACTTGATCTTGACCGAAACCTGTGTGTATGCAAAAATAATACAGTCATTCTCTTTTTCACAGTTTGATGAGCTTTAGGCCAGAGCTTCCTTCTTTCCGAATTTATGTAGTTTATTTAAAGTAATAGAACAATCATTGGCAATAATTGTAATAATTTTCTCGTCCTCGTGTAATCATTCCAAAATTGGACTTGTGAGCTGTATGTATGTAGTTTTCAATACTTTGCCTCGACCATTACCTTCTTGTTTGGCTCCGTTGAAATCCACCTATAAGTTAAAAGTTGATTAATATAGTTATGTATTAACAAAATGTATTTTATGTTTTACGCTGTGCTAAGAATTTTTCAGTTTTTCAGCTATGTAGCATATTTATCCTCGTCTACTGGAATCAGAAAGAAATTGTCCATACCGTCTCATAGCCAAGTTCATGTCCTGACCTCAGGAAATTATCTGGATAATTTTTAAAAAAGTTTTAAATACATTAGTACATACATTAGATTAAAGCAAATTAAATTAGCAAATAATTGACGAAATAAAAATTGATATCTTGAACTATCCAAGATTCAGCGTAAAAGTCGACGTTTACACCTTCTCCAGTGTACACTGTGTACGTTGTACATACCTAAAAGTGGTGCATAATTCACATCAGTCACTGATAACTCTCCCACACGACTGTGATATTTACCTGGAGAATTCAAAAAGTAGAATCAATCAATACAATTCTGCATTTGAATAAAAATGGAGAACAGTAAAAGCTTGAATCTCTTCTTACTGTCATTGCTGTAGATCCCGCGATATTGTTCAGACTTTTTGAAGAAGGGCAGAACGTTTTGGAAACTCCACTCCGAGTTTCCAGTTTCCTTTGCCCACAAGTCGTAGTCCTTTGCATTTCCTGCCAATTTTAAACATTATTTAGTTTACGACGATTCATTTATCATCTCATTCTCTAACAAAAATTCCATACATATTAAGTCGTGTTCTTTACCTCGAACGTAAAGCATGTAATTGAGCACACTAGATCCGCCCAAGCCCTTGCCTCTAGGAAACAGCGCAGACTGACTCCGGAGGTTTAGACAGGATTTATTTTGAGGGACGCTTTGATACTTAAAATCTACACTAGGTTGGTGCAGCATGAGCATGGCCATACCCGGCACACTAGTTAAGAAATTTGTACTTCCGCCAGCCTCCAACAACAAAACTCTGTTGTTTTTAGACAGTCGATTGGCTATGACGGCTCCAGCAGAACCTTCACAAAATAAAGAATGACATGTAATACAAAATACAATCATTCCCAGTATTTTTCACATATCCCCCCAGATTTTACCGTTAACAGTTTAGTTACTATAAAAGTCGGACTAACCAGCCCCGATGACGATGAAGTCAAAGGTGTCTCCATCAGTAAATCCGGTGAACACAAAGTCTCCCCATATGTAGTCAATCCACAGATATATAAACTGTAGTACAGTGACGATGATTGGAATCGCACTAAATATACATCCTAGAAGCAACACCTTCATCTTGTCTCTCAATTACTCACTTGTTTATATTTTCACACGCACAACAACATCCAGCATCCAATTTAAGTCACTGGAACAACAATGATAATGGTAGTGCAACCGCTGTGCAATTACTAATTTCACACATTAGTCTAATCATGAAAACAATGTAGAGTGGTCACGAAATGACAGCGATTCTCACAAAGCGTAGTTTTTCTCAAAGTTCACAATTTGATTAATTTTTCGGCATGTTACTAATTTTCCAAAATCCGAGGAAAGAAGAGTCCAATTTCTATTCCATGCAAATGTTGGTAATATGAAGACACTTCTTAACACTTGACACTTGGCACTCTACCACACGAACACACGCAAAAAGTGTAAATGAGTAATGAGCCCAACACGAAATGGGGAAAATGAGCACACCAAAAGGCAAAAAGCACTCACAAGATAAGAAAACAAGGCGACGTCGACTTGTCTCTGTCACACGGTGGAAATAACACAAAAATAATTTAATTAAATGGACACAGAACAGAATAAAATGCACTTAAACACAGTTGTATGTATTTTAATTCAATTTAATGCATATGTGCTGGTTCAGTTTGAGTTTACGTCACTATCACAAAATAATATTTTATGCCTTTTCTTCAAAAATAATCGGACGACAAAAATTGCAAAGAATAACGTGTTTTCAAATATAAACGGCAGTACATTTTAGCTTTGACAAGAACTTTGACTGTTGGTGTATACGATGGTTGCAAAACATCACCCTTTTGTTGTCTCTCACCTTTGCTCCTGACTAGTATGATTTGACTTTTGACGTGAGTGTATCCGTATAAAGTTGTGCGTTTTCACATTTAATTTACCTTTACCTTCTTGACGATGTATGTGTATGTGGAGTAGAGCGAAGAACCTTTCTTAAAACTCCTCACAAGGAGAATATATTACGAGATGGAGAATGGATGAAAGGAAAAGAGAGAGAGAAGAGCCTTAAAAATGGTCAGAAAAAATTGGGTTTGCTTTGACTGAGTTGTGAGTTTGCTGCTGATTCCTGTCTTCAGCTTCTCTCTGTCTGTATATACATAAAATGAGTATGAAAAGGAGCGTCTCAAATCTCAGCTCAAACTCTTGTGTCTCTTTCGACTCTTTCCTCATAAAAACATTTTCATACTTCATAGTTACCTTTACGTACTCGCAAACTCTCGCAACATGTTAGTGAGTCTTATGTCTTAGTCTTACACATTGCAAGATAATTGAGAATGTGCATGTCCTGCACATCCACACACTCATATGTACATAAATTGTACAATATATTATGTATGTGTATATACACACACGCAAAATTGCACATATCTAAAATACAAAGTACAATATACGTACTTGCACTTACTTACGTTATGAGTCCGAGTCACAGTCCTCAGTCAATCTCTTTCTTTCGCTTTGTCTTTGTATTGGATCCTTCATACTGTTGTTTTATACCTGTGGCCTGTATCCACAATTTACTACAATATTTTACTACTCATTTTATAAGTACGATTGCATTGCATGAGAATGGGGACTTTTCTGTATGAAAATATTTATATTTTAATATTGTACATCTATGTACATTGTTAGAGCTGAACCCGCTGAACAATGTAATACACATTGTGATATTGGTATACATTGTATTAAGATGTGGACTTTGTGTATATAACTTACAATTAGAATGTAGCAAAATCTCAATGTACCTCAGTAATCAGTACACAAGCTGTTATGGCTCATCGGGTTGAGCCCTACCATAATATCATATCAGTATTACCTAGAAGTGTGTATCTTGAAACTGGTATATTGATACTTACTCTACTAATATATACTATCAGCCTACTTATTTTTCATTTAGGATGAGTGACAATATAAAATGTAACAAACTTGGATTCGCCTCCTTTGTAGACATTATAAAATGTATAATATACAGTAGTTATAGGCATTAGGTCTGACAAGATATTTTGTATGAACGTAATATTATTATAGGTTAAGACTGTGTTGTGTATAGTGTATAGTGTCCGATAACAAAACATGTATTGAGTGTATAATATACACTTAATACATGTTTTAATAGAATGTATTATATTTCAGTTTTATAATCATACTCATAATGAATAGGACAAAAACAGATAAAAGGTGAAAAATTCAGAAACGCTCTCGTGACAACATTGACGTTCACGAACCAGAAAAGTTGTTTATGTTTTATACCGCATCTATGTACATATTTCATACATCATAACTATGGTACATGAACGTAAATTTATGATTAATACAGTGTTTACTATCTTACAATTGTTAGCATACTTATATGCAGGCGGATAGTTAAATACATGGTTAAAAATTACAACACATACGCCTATTGCTATCCGGTGGACAACAACATTTGTATACTATGTGTATCTACGATAGATCATAATATAATATGTAAATCATAGTAAAGTTTACTATGTAGGACTCTCGTACTGTCAATGTATTAAACTATCGTAATTTTCCTTGTATTTTTATATCTCATTAAAATTTACTTTGCATCTCATATCTTATACAATTTAGTGTCATAATTATCATACATAATATTTTCTCAGTTTGAGGTTTCTATTGATCTCTGTGTCAAGTTTTGTCGCAAATGCTAAAAGCTTTGTCGATGAGTTTTCAGTACTCGGTTGCCATATAACCTATGTATAGAGTATAGAGCCGGTAGGTAGACTTAGGATGTGCGAATGTCATCTACGTACTTCCTCCTTTGTACTTTGTCGCAAGTTTTCATCCAAAATAAATGGTTCAGACTAGATAGAAGTACACCTATTAAAGCATGTAAACGTGTACAGTGTACATACAAAGTACATTATTTGCAAAGGCTTAGGTTTCTCACGCACATTTGTTTCTTTTCTGCTGAAAACGGGAGAGTTAAGATGTAAGCAAATGAGAAGACACTGACAGTCGTACGTACGACGTACGACATTAACTTAAAATATCGTGAACGCCATAGCTATAAGACTTTCTGAAGAACGACGGTGTAGTACAAGTAAGTGTCTACGGTGTTTGATAAGAATATCAAGCAGTTAATTAAACAATATTAGGAGTATTTCACAGATTCCGCGGAATAATTAAATAATCTTTAGCTCTGCAGAACTGCAGAATCACTAAAAGGTCCCTATTGTGCATGCAAACAGATAGCTATGAGTTATCATCGTTTTGTAAACCTTATTTTTAATTTATTGAACTCAATATGAAGCACGTCGTCATTTACGTAGGTACATTTTCCCGTGCATGTTGCATCCGCGTATTGTGTTCTTCTTTTGTGGGAATATGCCATGTAAAATGTATTTAGTATTTAGTAGTAGGTATACTTATCATTAGTGTAAGTACACATTTGATGTACATGCATAAATATATATACATCAAAGCAATGAGAAACATGGAAGTAAAACATTTTGACGTTTGTCTTAATAAAAATACATTGTATTTATACATTGAATATATGGATGCTTTATACTTCCTTTCTGCATGCACTTAATTGGACCGAGGCACCAAAGAACGCGGCGAATGTACTGAAAAATAATTAACCAACAACTACATATTGCATGTACAATGTACACATACATACATACATAATTAAAGAAGAGTTGAAAGTTGAAAATCCTTTTGAAATTTGGAATTGCAGCGAAATTCTCCAGACACATAATGAGAGAGCACAGGTAACTATGTAACAGGGATGAACTTTTCAAGAAATACTTTTCCTGTTTTATCCGCAACAACATCACTCCAAGGAAGATGAACACAAGTATGAAATTAAACTTGGTTATGTACGCTGTGTTCCAAGACGGTGAAAAAGATAAAATGAATTAAAAAGTATGTAATCTGAACTCACATCACCATCGACCATCTTTCTATGTGTAATAGTTGAGACAAGAACTTCCGACTGCCTACATTTATGCATTTATGTTCCGCATTTATATACATTGCCCATTGTACATACCTACTTAAGTTTAAGGATATAGTGCACAGTGGGTAAACGAGAATAAAGTTATTCTGGGAATTTTTGCATCTAAAAGCTTATGGATGTCTTCAAACGCTCCATGTTTGCCCCATCTTACCCCTGTTGAGTCGTGCTCAATTTAGCATAGCAATTTCGGCACATAAAGTCTACAAAAAATCCTGTGTTTTAAAATTCTCATTTATACAGATATCCTACAAAATATGTGATATAAGCAATAAGCACCTTTTTTAACACATAATACGAATATGTGCAAGTGCCTTTTTTCATGTAGGCAACAGCACCTATAAAGTTTTGCACCCAGATTTGTTTGAATACATGAGATATACATACGTAGGCTGAAGGTAGTATACCACGAAAGGATGAAATATGAAGTAAAACTTTATGATACATTCATGGCCTTCAACTTAAGCATAATGGACCAGGCAAAATGCGAAAAATTGCAAAAAGGAAAGCCATTTTACCAAAGAAGTACGTAATTACATAATATGGAAGTACCTCCTTACTTCCATATAGACACAGTACAATATATTGTACATTGTATCTAATTACATATTATGCACCATTACTTTCGTTGTCCAGTATTACGGATAGACTGAAATGTGAATCATCAGAGTATGACTACGAATCTGTCAGTTAATTCCAACAATCATTTCTCCAACTTGACAACCGCAGTATATATATCCAGTAATGGATTTGAGCAAAAAATATGTGTGAAGTCAATTAACTGCAAGGCAGCCAAACATAAGATGCAAAATGCAATAATGTGTTTCTTTGTCTCCTCACTCTACCAAAAAACGTCATTAATCAGAAAAAGAATTTTAACGCCAATGCACATTGACATTGCTCATAAATACAGAGATGGGAATTTAAATAAATACCTTAATAGATCCATAATATGCATCATAAAAAACTTAGCATAGTGTTTTATCTACGGCTCGGGCAGTTTAACGTTTTGACGGCGGGTTTTCGGGATGCTCACACATTTTTTCAGTTACAATTGAATGAATAATAAATTGCTTTGTGAAGCTAAGTTTGTGAATATTTTCTGCTTCTTGGGATTCTTACCGAGCATATAGCAACGATTTAGTGATGAATGATGTATTAGTTACTGCATAATTCTTTGAATGTTCACTGCTCATATCCCATACACATAAAATCGTCTGCTATGTAAGTATGTACGCACATATTATCTATTAAAAAAATTATTTTCAAGATAAAATGCATCCCTCTAAGCTTTAATCTGTATTTCATCGGCAAAATTACAGCATACATATTATTATAAGTATGCATGTGAAATATACGAAGGTGGAAAACTACAAAACATACACTTAGAGTGTAATTCTTCTTACAATAATATTTTACGCTTTGTGAATAACTTCGCAATTCGCAACTCACAACTTCATCCCCATACCACTGCGGAAGCTATTCTTTGTGTGTGTATTATATTGTACTCGATTAAAACTTAAAGAAACTCGTACAAATCTCGAAAAGTCCCTTTTTGTTTCAGTGATTGTTCTTTATGCAGGCTCACGCTGACACCACGTGCTTATGTACTGATTCCATACTTCATTATTATATGCGCCGTATATTATTGTAGTAGTGCAATTCTTAATATTATTGCTATTATTTCCACTTGAATTTAGCCAAAATATGATATGAATCTCTTTCCATATAAATCTCACATCACGACCATAAACTCATGTATTTGCACTTGCATTTCATACAACGTACATGTATGATTCAGGTGGACATTACAAATGTGTGGTAAAAGCAGGTATTTATTAACTTAAGTACAAACTACATTATACATGTGTACGTAATACTTAATGTAAATAATATATTAAGTCAGTGAATCATGTGAGCTTTCAAATTTCAAATAGCTAGATATTGTAGCTGCAAGTGCAAGTGTCTAAAACAAGAATAACAATAACAAAATAATAATGCTTGCATTTAAAGCCTG
>JAQIVE010007154.1:0-10755 GCA_034698285.1 Sminthurinus bimaculatus
GATCCTTTTCTTGTGTCGATTCTAGTCGGATACACACCCTTCTTTGATCCGGCTGGATCAAAGAAGGGCATGCGACTAGAATAGTATGGGAATTGCATGTACAATGTACGTATATGTACTAAAATTGATATTTGAAAGGAAAATGGATTTCCTTGTAGAAGAGGCATGACTTGTTTATAGTTACGGATGAATGATCTGTGGTCAAAGTCAAAGCCAACGACTTTTTTTTTTGAAACTGGACATTGAATGAAAGTGAAAGCAAAAAGTGAGAGTGGAGGTTTCGTGTTTTTTATGTATGGATGTATGTGTGGGTTGTGTTGACTTGAACAGTCTCATAATATGTATGATACATTGATCGGTAGTAATATGTAGTTGTGTTGATGGTGATGGATGAGTATTGAAGTGATAATGAATCGATTTTTGTTTTGTTTTTCTTTCATTCCTACTTTTCCGTTGGGGCTGGTTGGCCGATGTCGATGCTGATGTCTATCTACTGCTGTGTCCTCAACGACAACGTTAACCTTTATGCGAAAAATTTGTAGGTTCATCCTTGTGGTCGCTATCGTCACAATACGGTCGTCTTCATCCTGGCGAAAGAACATCAGCTGAAAAACTTGCGAACTATCCATCGTTTGGATCGTCTTACATCAGGCAAGATTCTAATTTATATATAAACTCTGCTACCCATATTATATCACTTTCAATTCTTTGTAATTATACCTTTTTTAAACAATGGCATAATAAAAAATCTACAATCAAATGACCAAGGGAAGTAGTTAAGACTTCTGTATATGCATTTATGTACGAGTATGTTCGGGCAGTTATACGTTGAAGTAATAATTATTTATGTGTCTTTATCTATTAGGCCTTCTTCTCTTTGGTCGAAGTCCCAAAAAGGCTCGAGAAATGGAGCAACAAATACGGAATCGCCAAGTCTCCAAATCCTACGTTTGTCGAGTGGAGGGGGAATTTCCAGAGTGAGTTGAACAATTGATGAAAATTAATGTCATTGAGAATTTATGTTGGAGTTTTGCTTCCCTTTTTGTCTTTTTTCTCTTTCTCTGTATTGTACTGTATCATTTTGATACAAATATTACACTCAATGTATATAAGTGGTACATATATTGTAAATGAAGGAGGCACAACAGAAAGCTTTTTAGGAAACCACAAGGGTCACACTATCACACCTTGATCTAATTGATGAATGGTACATTCTCTCTCTCCTCTTGGTGTGCTTACAGTTTGGGAATGAGCGACAATTTTTGTATTTATTTCTGTATTTATTTTGTATTTTTTGCGATTATGTATTTATGTGATTAAAAGAATCGGATTTAATCGGACAGCTGAGTTACCGTGCTGTTATTAAAACTCTAATGGAATACAAGAATACTTATACTGTGTCGACTGTCATCCTGTATTAAATTACACGCTTATGTATTTTTTATTATTCTAGTCAAGAAATAGAATGCTGCGAGCCCATTGAAGTCGTTAGTTATAAAATTGGGGTGTGCAAAGTCTCCAAAGACGGGAAAGACTGCCGCACGACTTTTACGAAGCTTAGCTACAATGGAAAAACTAGTGTTGTGGTTTGCAAGCCTCATACTGGTCGAATGCATCAAATCCGAGTCCATCTACAATATCTTGGTAAGCTCATAATTTTTTGGTTTCTTTTATCGTACCTTTTATTCTTTTTACATGTTCTAAATGTGCTGTAGGTATAGATATCGTTTAAAATATAAGCACACAGTGCACAGTGCAGTTTGGGTATTTTAAAACGAATTTCATTATTAATTTTGAACGTGGGTTGTTTTCACGATTTCTCAGTACCTGGTAAATCAAATTGAACAAATTCGGGCTCAAAAATTTAGGTTTGACATGGGTTTAAAAGTCGAGACACTTATTATTTTGACTTTAAATTTTCCGGCCTAGTTTTATTGCTTCATAGACCCCGTGAACTGGCATTTGACATTAATAAATCAACAAATGTGTTTTGGTTGCTAAAAAAGGATAAAATTCTGTCCAACATATTACAGACGCGCGTTTCTTGGTTTATCAACGCTAGTACATAACATAGTACTTCAAACTTTTAGGGGAAAATGTGGAACTATAATAACTGTAGACAGTGTATGCAGGTATGTATGTAGATATTTCTTTGTTGTTTGTTGTATTCATTGATCATAGGAATGAAAGAGTACCTCACCCTGAGAAAATAAGTTTGACATTCTTCATTCATAGTTTATTAGAATGGAGGGGAGAGAATAGGAGAAAATTGATTATAAAAGCATTATTGCTTGTCATTTTGGCCGTGAGTTTAGTCTCTAGGGAGTACATGTAGAATGTAGAAGTACAAGTATGTACCTATATGGTTTATACATCTTTTGCATATACGGGCATACCTTACCACGCTCAACCAGGGAAAGGGAAAGCATGTAGTGTACAGGACAGTCAACCGCAGCTTGTGACTATTCATTTGTTTTTAATATTTTTAAAAGCCTGTCCATCAAACAAATGACTGGTTTGAGGATTCTCAAATATTATTTGTATAGTCCTGTGTAACTAATAACATTTTCTTTGGACAAATAATAATTTAATTTTGAACCAATTGTCAGTTGTCAGTTGGCTTGTATACATATTTTGTATATTGACAAATAAACAGTTATGGTTTTCAATTTACAAATTTCATGTTTATTTTACTGTACCAAAAGGTGAAAGGTTATACAAATAATTGACGACTATATAATATTATGTACATTATTCATTCATTACTTTGAACTGAAAAGTGTCAAATTAAGAAGTAAATAAATATTCTTGTGTACACCAAAGTTATGTAAATCTCGGTTGATTGTCCATAGATTTGGAGGTGAATAAATAGCCTTTGAGCATAAGCTAAAAATAGAAAAGGAGCATAATTTGGAGTCGTCAGTGAACTGACCGAGGCTTGTTTTTGCTTTTAAAGTCTGACTTTTGGGTTTAGTTACTAATTTATCATATTGACTTTTGGCTAACGTCGACAAAGTTTCTAATGATGTATAATGTCGTTATATAGTATAGATTGCAACTCATCAATTATGTATGGAAAAGTGTTTGTATCAATCTATCTAGAATCTAGATGTACATATGTATATAATGTGTATGTGAATATTTACACACAGGCATGTAAATGAGGATTCGGCTCACTGCCTAACTTTGATTCTCTCCAAAATTGCACATTGACTAGAAGAACCATCCATCTACCCTGTCTGTTGTCTTTCTATTTCCACTCTTTAGCTTGGAATATATTATTATGTACAATGGCTAGATTAAAAGTTCAGCCTAGTTCAGATGTAGGTAGTAGTACAATATAATTTGTTTTTTGTCTGTGTAAAAAGGCGACATGGGACTGTCGGAGACTTAAAAAAGTTATAATATATGCGATTGGCTTCAACCACAAAGGTTGTCTAGAGGGACTTGCTATCCGTGTCTTTGGGTTCATATGTATGTATATTGTATGTGTGTGTGTCGGGTATTTTGTGCATTTTTCTCATCGCAGTTTATAAATACGCCACAGATACATTTGTACTATATACACATAATACTTACGTTGCGTTACTTGACATTGTTCAACTCTAGAGTTTTCAGTGACGAAGACAAGGTGCTCGGCCCTTTCAAATGTTTAACTTTGTAACGGAATGCATATGTATCTGTTTAGGCATTTCATACATAGTCAGTAAGTAATTTGACTTGTAGTTCTGTATAGTTTTGGTCTCGATGAAAAAGTACAGGGAAATCCATGTAGGAAAAAGTTATAAAAGACAACATGTACTTCGTATAGCCGTCTGTTCGTAAAAAATGTATTATAATTATAGGTATTGCTGTTAAATGCTTCTCAAAATAATTTTCAACGGACTCAAAAACGAAATACACTAGTACTTACATAAATGCATAGTAATAGCTATATTTTCATATTTTACAAGGCGGAGAACGTCAAGAGTATACAGATAATTGGCAAAGGTATAAAATCCATGTCATGACAAATTTATACATATTATATCACACTGAGAGACTTTCAGTAAGAGTTTAGAATGGTTAGGCGATACGAGATTATGTACGCATATACATACATATACACACATGTATATTTCCGTCGCAATATTGTGCTGCTATAATCTATCGTTGCATAGTCTAGATGCTGCAATTATTATTAGACTGGAGGCTCCTCGAAGGGATGGTTGCTTATGACTGCATACCAAATAAAGAAAAGCAATGAATTTCATTTTCACTTCGAGTAGTGAAAATGAGTACAATATGCACATTCATGTACATAAAATTATTATACACGTTACAGTTCTTGTAATGTATAGTATGAAAATTTAGCATGGAAATTTGCAGTACTAAGAACCACGCTCTTAATACTCCAAATTCTATTCGAAATTCGAAGCGTGAAGGTATAGGTATAGCTAATTCCAAAAATTAAGTTCATAAGCCGATTGTCGTTTGTGAGAATTACAGTGAAAGTACGCAGGCAGTATAAAAGTATAAGTACATACATATGAGTCGGTTATGAGAATGATTGTCATTGGTGAAAGTCTTACTTACTTTCTAGATTTTATTTTCAATTTTATCTATTCTTTTCTGCAGGCTTTCCAATTGTGAACGACCCACTGTACAACCATGTAGTTTTTGGTCCACAGAAAGGCAAGGGAGGCCTTATAGGAAAATCGGATGAGCAACTTATAGCCGATTTAATTTCCATTCATAATGCTGAAAATTGGTTGGGGATCGAAGGAGACGAAGCAGGTCCAGATATTTTTGGCCCACCAATTCCATCCGATGACAATCAATGCAGTAGTGGGCCATCAAGTGATATTGGTGCTTTGAAAAGTGATACAAGTCTCGAAACTGTGGACCAAGAAGACAGTACTAGTAATAGTAGTAACAAGACGATGACGACAAACTCAGTTTCTCAAATTTCCACAGCTCCAATCGGAGTCGTCAAACCGTCACTATCGCCCCCACCATCATCCTCATCATTATCGTCAAGTCCCGAGGGAAATACTGAAATTTCACCAATAAATGGAAAAGTGACTGTTGGAACGCAGACTTGTGATGAGTCACGTATTAGTACGAGTCCAAACTTATCATCAACTAGTACTAGCACTTCGACTACATCCACGTCCACATGCACTGGAGGTGGAGAAAATAGTTTGACCATTACAAGTTCGGCCCTCGCAGCATCTACTTCGTCTACATCTGTCGTTAATAATAATAATGACCCACTCGCTTTCAAAAATGAATCCATGACGTATGATCCCCATTGTTATGAATGTAAAGTACGGTATAGAGATCCGAAACCCAAGGATTTAGTGATGTACCTCCATGCACTTTCTTACACGGTAAGAAGTTTTTCGTAACTTGCATTCTTTCACTGCTATATAAAAAACACTTGATGTGTTACAGTATAATATAGCTATATTACATTTTATGATATACCGATTTATTATGTAACGATACTAACTTTTTTTGCTTTTTGTCATCTTTTATTTAAATACTTAGGGTCCAGATTGGTCTTACGAGACCCAATTACCAGCCTGGGCATCTCAAGACTTTCCGGAGGACTAAGTAAGCTATTTCTTGGAATACTAGTAAACAGGTTTTTAAGTAAGTCAATTAAGCATACTCAAGTAAATAATTAATTTAGAAGGTGTACGTAACTACACTTTATCTTTATGAAAAAACCAATAACGATGACATTATACTGCGTTATATAGAAGTAAATCAAATTACTGTGTTGTTAAAAAAAGGTTCGCAGGAACTTAAAAGTTGTTTAAAAAGAAGAACAACTAGTGATGTCAGCTGTGAAGATTGATAGTAAAACATACATTGTACACTGTACACATGATTCAACGCCACAGGTTACCACTTTCAATAGGAAGTTGATAACGGCTAGTAATAATATGTTATAATATGACACATTTAACATGTCATAATCTTACAGACATTGTATAATTTCTCATTAATGAAGTAGCTTTCGATTTATGATTATTATTATTATATATTTGTGTTTAATGTCAATAATTGTGGCAGTTTTAACCTATGTATTATATAATTGTTAATATACATAATATATTACATAACTTTCCGCTTTTTTAAAACGGAAAAAATAATTTCAGGTCTTTGCATACATGGATTTTTTCAAACATTATTATTTTCTTCTTCTACGTATATCATATGTTGTGTACCGTAGAACATTATGTCAGTAATCAGTAAGTAATTATGCTAATAAACTTATGTCGTATATTCGGCATCTAGTAATTAAATTTGGATAATTGACATATCGACCACTCACCAAAAATTTGTTATTATTGCAGGAAAACAATAGAATATTACTTTATGCCGAATAGATATATAATAATATCTTTATACTTGTAAAGATGCCTTTTAAAAAGAAGTTGTAAGCTTAATAAGTACACATACTGGTGTTATTTAAAGTGTCTATAGATATTCAAATAAGAAATAAGATTCGACTTCATTTTCTCTTGTTTTTCTAAGTACGTATAATATGTACTATAATACTTATACCTAAGTAAATATAGCTTCCTGAAAGACTCTTCGGATATATGTACATCAGGTAACTGATATTGACCATGGTTCATGGTAATATAGAATTGCCCACCGTTTCCCATTATAACTTGCACCTATACTATATCTGCTTGTATTTTGTTCAGCTGAATTTTTGTTAATTGTACTGGTGTTGTCTTCATCGTCAACAGCTTAAGTACGTAACTTGGGTCTGCACTTTCTGTACCCATCATCATTTTTTGTATTGTTAATGGCTATAATATTTTATGTATCAATAATTAGTTTATATTGATGCATTAATTACCTACAAATATTTAGCATGTAAATTCAAACAATGTATTTTGTCAATATGTACGAGCTCACGTCATTCTATGTTTAGGCATATGAAGGCGTAAACTGGATTTTTTTTAGTTATAATAATTTAAAATCATGTAAAGTAAAAACTAATGAAAAGTTCAGTTTTATATAATTTGATAGTGGTTATCGTTATCATTACGTAATTATTATTATTAATATTAATTTAGTTGTAAACTCTATGAATATTACACCCAGCTAAAAAATAGTAATAATTACTAATCAAAAACCAAAATATAAAACATGTGTGTAGCACAACGTAGTTTAGGCTCTTGTCTTAAAACGTGTGTTATGGTAATGTTTTCCACAAAGACAATTCCTAGTCTTACAGATTTTTTAGTGGTCATTCACTTCCCAAAACTAACAAAAAACATAAGATACATACCGATAATCTTGAAAGAAGAAGTTTTTAAGCAGACGTACATGATGATAATATATTATGGTATATGGTAGTATTATAGTTATTTTCAGTAGCATAACTTCATTGTTGTGTATCAGACTTTAAGTATGATAATGATTGGATTCTAATTATCTAAAGTGAATATACATTTGGTTGTAGTTATTATTATTATTAGTTTCTTTTAAATGATTGATAACCCTCTTGGTCATTCATTTTTTTTCTTGCTGGACAAGATAACGAGTTTGTTTTTCTCACCTCTTACCCCTCAAGGCAGAAGAAACAGCATGATGACCATGGTATAATTGTTTTGTAAAAAAAAGAAGGAAGGTATTCACTGTAAAACTACGTAATGTACACATAATATACCTCACATTGTTATCATTGCCGTTACTTCAAGAAATTGTGAAAATGAAGACGAATGGTGAATATCGCAAATAATAATATTACATAATATTATATACTTTTTTGTTAATCTACTATTGTTAGCGTATGTGTTACATTGTTCGCATTATTCGGCTACGGCATGCGCCCCTGTTCAGCCGTGATTCATAAAGGGGATTATATATGTGAAACATGAAGAATATGACGGGCTCTTTAGAGAGCATGATTATGTACATCGTAGAATAATAGCAATTAAAAAATAAATGTGTATGGTTATGTATATAAGTATTCGGTCAAAAAAAATGTTATTCTGCGAATTAGTTATGTATGATTTGTCCCAGGGGTAACTTGACATCAAGGGTTGATGATCAGTAAATAAACATGTTACAAACAGTATAAAATATTGCTATGATACATACACAATGTATTGATTGATATTGACACTGTAGTGTAATAGTTAAAATTTAACTTACCACTAGATGTATTGCAATTACATTAGGGATACACTAGATCGAATTACGTAGAATGTATTTAGATAGATAAATACGAGATACGAACACATATGCACAGAAAGATTGTTTATTTGATGTACTCATAAAAAGACAATTTATTGATTTATTGTAAAGACATGTCTCTTTTCAAGCTGAAAAGACAATAAAATTTTTTGTTTCTTTCTTGTTGAAATACTCTTTGTACAAACAAACAATTCAATCACGTTATTTTGAAAGAAAACTTTCTCACTTCATCCGATATTTATTAGAGTACATAACATACTCATAGTACATGCATACTTCCTGACTAAATGTCGATCTTCAGCTTTGATGGATCAACTCCATAAATAGAGATTGATCTTTCTATAATCACAAAATAATAAGCGCAGAACATCTTTTAGTTTGTCTTCAGAGTTTGTATTGAAAGCAAGAAACAAATTCTAAAGTACTGAATATGGGATTGAATCAAAGTGAAAAACTTAAAATGCATAAATAAAACCCTTGCGATAAAAGTTTACAAGGTTTAAATTATTGAATACTACAATATTATATGAAACAAAAAAGGGAACGGGAAGAACAAAAGACAAGAAGACTTACCATATCTTTTAGTATGTTTGTACAACCGTAACAAAGGTTAGACGAATTGGAAGACGAATCCTCTTCATTCCACTCCCGATGTCTCTGTATAGTCAACATGACGATTAATGTAGACATGAAGATGCATCGTATATATTATAATTTAATACACTTTTGTAGGTAGACATTGATAACAGTACATACATACACAGTCTCTTCTTTTTCTATTGTATTATGCATTAGGGCGAAGATTTTGGAATTCGGAGGCAGTATCGTTTTTCATTACACGTGCTCACACTTCTTTTTTTTACATTGACTGATACCTATGCATACTACCTACCTACTACCTACACTAATCTCCATGTTATGCACACATACTTTCTTCTCAGAAATATTTTATTCGAGCAAACTATCTTAGATGAACAGCGAGGTTCCAAAGGAAAGTTGTTGCTGTTGTTCACTGATATACATAGATAGTACTTACTTATTTCTTCCAGCACTACAAACTACATTCATACGTGGTATACAAAAATCGATACAGAAAATAATTTATTCATAGAATTGAACGACGCACTCCTTAGGTATTCTATAATTTCTCTAATGGAATTCACACTTGCAGAAAGTTATATTATTACATGCTGGATACTTATTCTTAAACATATACCGGCGTACTCTTCCATCAGTAATTCACCGTATAAAATACCTTTCTACTATACGATATTTTTTCCCCTCACAATGTCCGAATAAACTCACATGTATGCATGCATGTAAAAAAATACCTAGCAATTGTATTTTAGGTTGACGTACCTTACAAAATCGGCAAGTGGAATGCACGCTCGAGATACCATCATCTTGAGTCTCAGCCCCTTCAGCGTTCGGACTTTGGAGCTTTGCTCCTATACGAGTTAGTGTCGGAACTGTCGATGGATAGCCATCTTGAAGATCCAGAATAAATTCTTCACACTGAGCGTCGATACTTTTTCCTCCCTTTGAATGTGTCGTTGCAGCCTTACTCTCAGTCCGCTACAAATTTCAATAAAATAGACAAAAAAGAAATTTAATTTATGCCTACATGTTCATATTATGCACAAGGTAAGTGGAACTGAAATCCAGGCAGACAATAGATACAATGTACAATTCTCCAAAATGAACCGGAATTAAATAAAAAATAATTGCATATTCAAGAGGTAGCAGGAGAACTTTCACTACATTTAAAAGATAAAAATACAGCCAGGGTGTATATTGTACATGTACATGCATAGCAAATGAACCGTCAGAAAAAAAACAAAGCCGATTTTTCATTTAAAAAATTAAATGTATAGTTTGCATACCTTCTTTCTCGTTAAAACTTTTCCCGTGATTACAAAACCCAAGAACTTATTGTCAGTAAAATATGAAGTACGACAAGTTAAGGATCTTAAAAGCTCTTTATGTTTCCTTGTTCCATAGTATTTGCTATGCATTTGTACATACACATGCATAAGTATATCCAGTAGTGGTGGAGGTAAAGGTTAAAGATTATATTATAGTAATTGGATGCAAAGGAAGTTTCTTGGTGCATTATAAAAGTAATTGGGAGTCATATTAAAGTGGCTGTCAAGTGGGGGTAAATGCTATGTGTCAACACTTAAACTTTTTTGGAAAAGAATATAATATAATATTATAGAAAGAGACCATATGCATGATCCGTTTATAGCACCACTCTTCCCTCCTCTCGTCTTCACGTGAGTGAAGGGAATCAAGTGTACTTTGAATTATTTACTTGTTCCAAGGGATTGAACCAGCAGTAGTAGCCAAGAAGAGGAGAAGGGAAAAGAAGGCGGTAGAGCGTAGAAAGTATAAGAAAGAAAAAAAAGAAAGAAGATAAAGGATGTAGGAAGGCAACTTGAAATTTTACATATGTATATGTTACCGTGAATTTGTACAAGCCGTGAATGTATACAATCACTAGGGATTGTATACAATTAACCGTGATTGTATACAATATCAAAAATT
>JAQIVE010007155.1:0-10751 GCA_034698285.1 Sminthurinus bimaculatus
TATCTAACCCCTCACATGACTTATTACATTTTGGGAAATTGTGAGAATCGCTTTTGTGGTGTATAAGATGTTTTGTAATAGTTTTATCGTTTTTCATTTCTGTAGCTGAGTCTGCAGTTCAAGTGAGCGCTGCATTTTAGCACCATCAAGTTAGCGCAAGCTGTGGGGAATTTTAGGTGTCTGGTTAGCTAATTTCGAGGTAATTGACGTAACAAGTGCTTTGATGTTTTCTCGCCATTGGATTCTACAACGGCAATTTTGTTTACTAGCAGTTTCTGTATAGACGCATGGAGCATTCAATAGGTTTTAGCAGGTAAAGTCAGCAAATGAACTGCAAAAACTCACCAGTATGACTGATAGGTCAAAACCGAGTAAACACCTTTCGAAACCGACTACGTTCACTTTCGATTTGTGTCTCTGTGATACGCAAGACATAATCCAGTTTTTATGACGATAATATGTTTCAAATTTGACAGTAAAATGGCTTTTGTACCCTTGTTGGATTGTGCCAACCAAAGGCCTACAAATATTTTGCTAGGTCACTGCTAAGCAAAGCATTTCAGAATCTTCTGTTTCCACTTATTAAAACTTGCCCCGTATACACAAGATGTAATATTCTTTAAAAATATCTTCCAAATTAATGATGTCATATTCGTCTCTATCTGGAGTTTTGTGTTCTCGCGTTCTCATTACCACATTGATTTTTTGACCGGACTTAAGATGCAGGCTGTACAAAATTTCGGTGTTGAACAGGTTTTCGAATTGCTAGTCCAGCACTTCTTATCAAGGCAAAATAATCCTGTTTTTCCGCGCCGATCCAGACGACATCTTTAAGGTTTAAAATGACATTTGTGAATTGTGTCAAGAAATTTAGGAAATATTTCGACATTTTCAAACCAGACAAAGTGTTGGATCTTGAACCCTTTTTCAGCAGAAACCAGTACATTTAAAAAAAATCCAAAAACCTGTGCCGAACTTGAGAATCTGAAAATTCCCAAAGAGAAGTGGGTTTTTTTTACAAGTCATCGTAAAGAGAGGCAGAATTACTGAAATCTTGGTCTATTGCATAGCACAGATTGCAAATCATCTCTTGTTTACTAAATGAATTCTGGAAAGAAAATCAAGACGACTGAATCCTTAAATTAACAGTCTCTACTGCAATACCAAAAACGATGAAAAGTCCTTGGCTATTGAAATTCCAGTTAAAAGAATTTATACAAGAGTTATCTGATACACTTTAAAAATGTAATTTGCGAAAAACGTGCTTCGGGGATACAAATGCACGTTCCACTGTGCGGGATGTTCAGCCAGAACTTTACACACAACAAACGCATTTGCTATTCATTGGTTTTCCGTCCATTTGAAGCTTTCCACTTCCTGGAAATAACACTTGATGGACAATGGCGGGAAATTTCAAAAGAGGTCAACCCTTGACGGTTTATTCGAAAGGTAGAAGACGGGATAGAGAGTAAGATTTTTACAGTAACCGGGAACAATTTTAGTGTCTAGCTCATCTTAAAGTTCTTAAACACCTAAAAGTCGGTTAATTTTTACTTGTACTGAGCATAGCTTTGCCAGTCTTCAGCAGAATACTCGAGAGATGCATATTTCACTTGGATTTTATGCAGCTTGTCAATGGCTTATTGCATGAAACATTGGATAGTTTCTTCGATCGCAGTTTATCGTAAGTTCAACGATGTATGGCGCTCGCTATAACTGTTTTGAGTCGGCAGTCTTGCGTCGTCTAGATACTTTATCAGTAAAATCCGTCAACTCAAACAACTGTTTAACCTCTTCCGTGCCAAAAGCCAATTACCTTTGTCGCTGCCATGGCCTGAATTGTTTGATTTTCTTTTTAATTTGTCACAAAAAAGTAAAATCGGTATGGGGAAAATTGTAAAAACGAAAACAACGAATTGGCGCAGAAGAGGTGAAATGATACGTGCCGAATGGGGTGTCGTATAAAGCATATGTCTAATAAGTACCGTACGCGGAATTCTCAAGTATGCATGTACTTTGGAGCCCTGTGGCTCATATAAGTTGCACTCATGTACTGTCCAGTAAACTTGGTTAGTGGTTAGGCCCTTTTTGCGTGCTTTGGGCAGTATTGCGACATTTAGTTTTATATAGGGCCTTCTCTTGCATCTTCGTTTCCTAAAAAAGTAGCCTAAAGGCAATTGCCCAAAAAATCTAAACCCCCGTTTAAAATATGCATTTGAAAAGAGGAAGAGTAAGTGGAAAACTAATGGTTGTTTCAGGGAGCAATGTCGTTGCTTTACTGGAGCAAGTTCGTTGATGTTACTGGTCAAACCTTTGTTTTAAAGATGCTTTCTGATTGCAGGTTAGAATGTCCGATCTTCCTGATGGGAAAATGCTGTTGCGCTTACACTTGCTGTTTCAAAAAGGATAGTCAAGTTTGAATTTCCCATTGTCGGAATCCCGGAGTTTAATCTATTTTAGAGAGTATTCAGTAATGTGTGCTGCGTTTTGTAAACCCGTTATCTGCTACTTACTTTGAAGTTTCCATTGGCCTGTAAACGGTCGAAGTAAATAAGTTGCACTTTTCGGAGGCAACGGAAAAAAAACTTCCCAGTACGTAGTGCTCCAATTTGTATCATGTTGAGTTAGTATCCAATCTCCTTTCTACAGATCTTTTTCTCACGAAATTAACTCCGTTTTTAAAATTTGAAAGCAAACCAAATGGAGTGTCATTGAAAGCGTCTTGAATAAAGGTACTCCTCGAATAACATTTGCAAGGCATCTTTGGGTCCAATGATTAGATAATGCATTCACAGAATGTCACATTTTGTGGGCTGTGTCCTGAAAAAATATGCAAGCATTTCAAGTTACGTCTTGCAGTATGTGAAAACCAGCTGCAGCGTCCCACAAACCAGGTCCTGGTTGTCCAGGATACAAAGGAAATTCAGTGTACAAAATGGCATGACAAAAATCTATCCAATGTTGTCCATAAAACACACACCGGCTAGTTGTCAGTTGTTTTATGGTGAAGCGTTGCAAACTTAATAGGTTCGGGAAAAACAACCGGGAACGCATAATACTAAATTATATAAAATTATAAAAATAACTAAATTATAAAAAAGTTCCGTTATACGCTGTAAAAGCCAGGTACTAAATTGCTAAACCTAGTTTTGTGGCTGATGCTGTCGCAAAAAGACATACATTGTATTTAAAATATGCATATTGTATATTGCTTTTGCGAGGTTAGAAGGCAACCCAGAAGCCGAGCGATTCCAGTTATGCTCTTTGAAATAAAACTCTATAATGTAAAAGATTTAAAGATGTTTCGGGGATGTAGCTTGACCTTGATGCCTAATCTTTGTGGGGCAGAAACGTTTTTGGCGCTCAAACCTGTTTTTCTCAGTGAAGAAAGGAAATCCGAATTCTCAGTTTTTAAATTGAGATACTAAATGTCGTTGATAATTTTTAGTAGGAAGTTGCCAGTCTCTTTTCTTCTGCACTCATGAGGCAATCTGCTACTTTAAGTTCGCCAAGTGCATTCTTGCACAGTTGAAAATGTCTGGATATTGTGATCAATTAAACAGCTTGCAGTATTTTGGCTGAGCAGCTAAGCTGCTATTGGCACCTTTGAATCTCCTAAAAAGCACAACGTTGTCTTCTGTCTAAAAACGAGAGTTTTTGAAACCTTTCGGAGAGAAAAAGTGAAAATAGTAGTCCAAATTTCATGCCTTCTTTCATGAGCTTCCAGTTTTGAACGAAAAATAAATTAAAATTGACAATTTTTTTACTTTCACTTCGCACTTTTACCTACGACTACTGGTCTAGCAAAGCCTAGATCGCCCAACGTTTTGTCCGCACCAAACTAAGAAACTTTGTATACCGAGTAGACAGAATTCAACGCCCCTGTTCCAAAGTCACCAGTGCATAAAATGGCATTTAAACTTTAAGCGCAATTAAAATGCTAATTACATGGCCGAATTTGACTATGGTGCCACAGTCTTGCCAAAAATTGGCCAAATCTCCAAGCATCTATCCCAGAATTGTTTATATATTATGATATACCAGAAATTCAGTTCGGGCAACAGAAAAAACTACCAACTTTCAAATTTTTGAAATTTACAGACATCCAAATGACCATACTGCCCAGTTGAAGTTCGAAACTTCACGTTTTATTGGCTGGTCAGGTAGACCACATGGTTTCGCCAATTTTCAGGAATACTCAAAGCCTGGTTTATACATTTCCTGCTTTGTACTGGTGAAATTGAAAAGTTCCTGTGTGATAAATTTACTTTGTACCGAATTACGCTGTCATTTTTTGATATGCAAGAGAAAGTGTTGGAAATTCTTCAGTAACACTGAGCAATTTTCAGTCTTGTGAACGAATGTTGATCAGCGTTTGTAGGAAATGTGTAGAAAATTCGCCATATCCAAGGTTTCAATTAAACTACATAAATGTGGTTTATCACATACCTTTATTTGTTCCACTCGGGTTCTTTCAGAAAAGAGCTCAATGTTTGATTCGAAAGGTCAGATGCTGGATTTAGGGGGTAAAATTGGTTTTACGGTCGAAGCGTTCGTTTTCGAGGTCTGGATGTTCCGATGGTAAAATGTTTGACTTGGAAAGTATGAACATTTGATTAAAGAGACAAATTTGGTGAGCAACCTTTTTTAAAGATTGGACGACAAAATTGTTCGTTTCGGAAGCTTTTAATCAATATTTGCCTTCCTTGAAAGAAGAAGAACTCCCGTTTCCCCATTTTCTACTTTTACATAAAAGCCAATCTCAAAAAATAAAGATAATATTTTGATGTTTGTATAGTTTTTTTAAGAAAACATCATGGGAACGCAGAAAATATGGTAGGGTAGCGCTGGTATAGGTAGTATTTTCAGTACTTCAGATTTAAAACAATGTCCCTAATCTTTTGGTGAAACAGCTGCTTGAAGCATCCCTCTCCGGTATTCGTCATAGGCGAATTAAATGTACGAACAAGTTTCTTGGCGTCCTAGTTTGTTAGCTCTGTTGTTTAAGCAGGTGTTTTATTTTTAATTTTAGGCCTGCAGTTTTTTTTAATGGATCCTCAAACGTTTTTTCCGCTCCTACTAGGTATGAACTGAATAATGTACCCTTTTTCAGAAGTCTCCAGTTTTACAGAACATACTAGACAAATCTAAACCAAACGCAAACTCCATTTCAGAGAAGTTTGAGAATACGGCTCCATTCCAACGTATACAATATGGGAGCAGATCAGCATTTGTGGCTTATATGCCTTTTTTTAAAGGGGGCAAAATAAATTTGAATTTTTTGTTTTTTCAGTCTAGAAGTTGAAAGTTTTGTGAAAACTTCCCTGTCATACGTTTTCATGTGTTATTTTCGAAGTATTCGATACTCTGCCACTATCACTGTTTAGGAATTTACACGGTCATCAACTTCTTCAGATTAGCCAAACACAGTTGCAACGAGTATGACACTCGCAGCTATCATAGATAATTGGCTCATTCCTTTATCGTCGCGCACGCGTACAAGATATCTATTTACTTGAGTAAACAGTGATGAAGAAAACTTGAAGTGTGCAAATCCGCATTTTGGTATAACTTTAGAATGTCGAAATTTTTAAAAGATCCACTTATTTGATGATCGTTTTATAAAAGTACAAAATAAACCAGTTTAAATAGTGATAGCAGACCAACTTTGTCTTTCGGAAACCGTTCTTTCTCGTTGGAGTATCCACCCTTATGCAATTTTAGAAATCTTTAAAATTCGGTATTTGTGCGTCTTGTTGGAAGTATTGCATCGTTTAGACATTGTACAGGCCCCTGTTTAGATGTCACCAGTATATAAAATGATATTAAAAACTGAACACAATTAAAGCACTAATCACCCTTCCATGCTCTTCGTTTCCATCTAGCATTTCCCGAAAATTTGCTGTATCTCCAGATGGGTTTCCAAGGTCCAATAATACGAATAAGGTCGAAGAAATTGCAGTTTGAGGCGTGAATATAATCTGTTGTGTCATTTTGCTTGTTGTTCCAAAGAGTATCTCGCAAAAAGTGTAAAGTATTAATCTAACGTATTTATACAATACCCCTTTTCAGTACACTTTTTAATGAAAAGAAATGCGATTCGTGAATTTCAATCTACGTATGTAGGTCTTGTCGTTTTGGAAAACCAGTAACAGGTTCCCATTTCCTGTACAACAAGCATAATATTTGCAGTTCATCAGGATCACGTTTGTCAGGATATAACGGTAACAGAATGTACAAAATAGTACGATAAAACGAATCCTTTGATCGAAACTATCGTTCAGCCTCACTGTATTCCATGAACAAAATCACCGGTTTGAAAACCTTCGAAGGTCCGAAATATTCCTGTTTTCCGAGAAAAACATGTAGAGAACGCAGAATGCTAATTTTTTAGAAACATGATCGGCTTCGGTACAAAGTAGGTACATTATTGATGGTAAATTGCTCTATCTAAAATTTTGGTTGATGTCGAGTCTGATTCTCCTGATCTTTGTCTATGTACAAGATATGCATGGACTTAAGATACAGTGATTAAAAAACTTCAACTGTGCAAATCCACAATGTGGTATAGAACTTCTCCATGTTTAAAAAGTCCACTCTTTTGGAGGTTGTTTTCTCAAAGTATGACCGAATTCCAGTTTGTAAAATGATAGAATATTTAGGGAAGCAAAATTTTGACGATGTTGACTAGGCTAGGTGCTGAGAAGATGTCTAAGTACATCACACTTAAAACTAATGTTTTCTTCTGCATGTCCAACCATGGATTACCACCAGCCTCTCCCTTCCCAATCGTAGGCGATGTAGGGGGTTTTAGTGACAGGATTCCTCCATTTTGGGTCATAACAAAAACAATGACGCGCTCCGATATTAAAATCTGTGTGGCTGTGCATGAACCAGTCACTATACCCTTAGGAGAATCGGACATTGAGTCCAATAGATCTCCAATAGGCAAGTTCAATAGGAATTATGTAACCAATTTCACCAATTTTACTTCGATGACAAAAAATTTGTAAAAACCTTTCACCAAGGCATTTGATCGAGCTACACGTTGTACGTGTACATTTCTGCTCCCGTCTATTAAAAGTGGAAATTCTTTATGTGCAAGCAAAGGAAATGAAGATGTGCGCCACGCAATCAACGTGTAGCACGAAATTACTTGGGTTTTTCTCAGTCTGTCTGTAAAATACGGCTAGTGACGTGCTGTGAAAAACTGTGAACATGACACTAAACGTATTTCCAATTTCAATTCTCTAACAAAGAAGTGAGATCCGGATTTCCCGTTTTTTAACTCGAGGTGTTGAACTTCTTTCATAGTTCGATGTTGGGACAAAAGTAAGCCAACTTCTTCCCTTACTGGTGTCTTCTACTTCGAATTTTCATTGATTCGGTACAATGTATTCCACATGTCCTATTATTGCGGTCAACTAAATAGCTTGCTGTCTTTTGCCGGTTCAACCAGTCAAACTGCTACTGCCATTTTTGGATCACTTCATAGGCACAACGTGGCAAACTGTACAAAGACGCACTTTAAAATTAATGCCGATGTTATTGAGTTAAGATACATATAAACGGTGATCCCAATTTCCTGGTTTTTCTGAACTTACAGTCTACTTTTCAAAAAGGTGAAATCAAACCCAGAACTATGTCAGCCTTATATAGCGATTGCAATTATTTTTCGACTCGAATAACCAAACTTTTCCCAGATGCCTGGTTTAAATCTGGTTGATAAATATACCTAGTTGTTTTGGGTTGTTGATGGTGTACACCCAAATCCCAAATGATTTACCGTTTAAGCGTAGCGATATTCTATGGCGCTGAAATCCCGTTTTTTAACAACAAAATACAAGAACTTAAAAACAAAATCTGTCATCTGGTCTGGTAAAGGTAACAGCCCAAACCTTCTCTTGAAACTATTGGTCTCTGCTTTTTCCCATGCCTTTATTTTCGAAGTCTTTAGGTGCATGTACATGTTTTTTGGTGAAAAGAGGAAACTTTCTGTAAAGTTTTGAGAAGTCGTAAAGAGATATCGATACTGAACCGAAATTCGTGCCCTTTATCCTAAAATGGAGACTTGAAAGTAATCCAGTTGACATAATACATATGACACATCCTTAGCACTCAAGGTAACAAGGCTTCCTGTTTTGGAATTTTTTTGGGCACATACGCCAAACTTTTTCCGCCAAAAAACGTCTAGGTCCTAGTTTAAAAAACGTTTGTTACAGTGGTGTAAAAAACTAAAAACTAAGATTTGGAATCGTCTCCAATCCAATTGTTTTCCTAACCGGATAAACAAAATTCGAATATCCCGTTTCTTCAAACCGGTAGCTGATCTTTAATTATTGCGGTCAAACGGTGTTCACAGTACTCCAGTACAAGTATTTTGGCACCTAATACTAGGCCATCTGCTTCTTCAAGTTTTAAATGAGCCGATGCAATTTATTCACAAATATTACATAAATATTCTGACAAAACTCTTAGGATTGGTTTAACAGATTTTTAATCACAGGTCTTCAAATTTTGCATTATTGTTTGGTGTGAACCGAATTTTTAGCCCTTTTTCAGAAGTCCCCAGTTTTAGATAAAATGCTTTGCAATTCTTAAAAACTGACAAATTCAAGGTTGGCCACTATGATGCCTTCTTCAACCATTCACCATTTACCCGAGTTTTTCATGTAATTTCAGAAAAATCCAGTGGATATAGTGGCGTAAAAACTACGAACTTTGACGCTTTTCACATTGACGGCATAAACATCTCGAGCATTGGTGTTTTGAACGGACTTAAGATTTTCCTGACTAGTGAAACCTAAAATCATGTGGCTATTTGAAAACATATTCGATATTCCTACCTTGATGGCTATAGTTACCTTTGTTGAACTACTGAATCTCGAAATGCTTAGCGTGGTTAGTTTAGTTTGGTCCACATTTTTTGGTAAAGATAGGCCCTTTGTTAAGCCATGCGAGATGGCCTACTTCTACAGCAAGTTCGCAACTAAACAACTTATATTGATAAAAAAGTCAGTTCCAGTTTACAAAACGCACTCAAGTTGCCGATCTAGTATTTATTCGTTACGGATCGTCTAGTTTTCTCCCTGATATGCCTAAAGGCGAATTTATCGTAGTGTATGATGCTTACTAAGTCGTGAAGACACGGCGATGAAACAACAAATTGTTGTTTTGTAGCAATAGATGTACTTTTTCAATTTCTTAAACATCTTGTATCAAGGTATTCGACCATTTCCGAAAGCACGTGATTGCCCCTTGGTACGTAGTTACTGTGGTTCCCGTATATTTAATTTTGCATTGTATATTGTATATGTTTTGTAACTAGTTCGTTTGATTTGGCGTTATCATCATGTAGCAGCTAATGAACAGTTTCACTTTTCCATTGTTCATTTCATTGGCTCAAAGCCCTGTTTAGACATTGCTGACAAGTCATCACTGTTCAGAAGCAAAACATTTCTGAACCTACAGCTTGTGCGTACAATTTAACAAAAAATGCACACAATTTAATGCTGTTTAAACGATATGTTCCACATGTGGTTTCAAACACGTAATTTGCCCGTTTGATGAAGTCTCAAGTATTCATTACGACATGTTGTAAACGTTGGAAAGATGACTTGGGCCTGTTCGTGACATTCGCGTTAAACTTTTTCATCATAGGGTACGTATTTAATTTGGGACTTGGGCTGTACCAGAAATTCGAGTTTCTTTATGCTCAAATATGATTGGTCGATAAATTAATCCAGATGTTGGGACAGCAGGAATAAAATTTGAAAATTATCCAGTGCCCCATTGTTTTACAAAATTACATCATTTTGAGCAGGTCTACGAATCACTATTTTAGCACATTTTACCAAGGTAAAACGATGCAGTTTAAAAGATGGTAAAGCAGGCCAACGTTTTGGATAATCTGATTAACCTTTGCCCAGGAAAAATTGCAGTTTTAAAGCCAGTGTAAGCTTCAATAATAAGCTTACACATTACACATGCAAAAGATATTGTTGATTTAGCGTTTGAGGAGTTCATGCTGCTGCGCGCAAAAAACGCGATCAGTGATGACTCGCGCCAAGTTTGACGGGTTTCCAAATTCGTTATGGTGGTATTTAAATAAAGTGTACAAAGTAGTGCGATAACGCGGATTTCCTGATCAAAGCAATGTTCTAGTATCATTATAGGTACTACATCAAGAAAAATCTGGTTTAAAAACGTTGCACACGAGGTCCGAAATATTCTTGTGTCCCTAGAACGCAAATTGTTGATTTTTTTAAACAGTGTTTGGCTCACTACAAATAAGATACTACATTTCTCCACCTGAAATTTTGGTTACTGCCGAGCGAGAAGACAGGCAACATATGCATAATCATGCTTTTCGGGGTTAGAAGATAACCTATAGAGCAACCGATTCCAGTCCTGCTATTTGAAACAAAATCGTATAACGATGTTCTGGGAATGTGTGTAAATCTTGATGCCTAGTTTTCCTTGGGCGGAAACCTTCTTGAAATGTTTTGTGGCCTAAAATTAATTTTCCCAAAGACAAAAAAAAATCCAAATTTCCCGTCTTTTAAAGCGAGATGTTTAACGTTTTTGATACTTGTTGTAAATACTCCATTCACTAGGGAAAATGATATATCCGTTACCGCATCCCCTTCCAAAAGTTACCGAAACATAATAATAGTTAGAGAATGGAATCTCAATTTTGTTCTCTTGGTTACGAGTCGAGACTCTCGTCTATAAACCTCGTTTACTCAAAT
>JAQIVE010007156.1:0-10751 GCA_034698285.1 Sminthurinus bimaculatus
TATATTTATATAATATATTAGGGGTCCACCCGATGGGAAATGTAAATTTTTGTGTAAATGTAAAAATGCTCTGGATAGTGTCATTACCCACTGTATTAATTATTTTCATTTACACAAAAATTTACATTTCCCATCGGGTGGACCCCTATTATATGTTCCGTATTATAAAATATAAGTACATTTATATACTTTATATAGTAGCTCTATTCTCTGTTCATAATTTATACAATAATATGTAATAATCATTTAAAAAAGAAAGCAACATAATGATGTGATCATTGAAAAATCTATCGACGATATATGAAAGAAATATTAGGCATAATATATATAAGAAAAAATTCCTAACTCATAGCAAAAATATGTGTACATGGTTTCAAATGTAATATAGTTACACTGATTGGACATTTAAGACGGAGATATAGATTGAGAGAGCATTTGATGATTTGCCATAGCCATTGCCATATATGGACTCATTCCGTTTCCATTATGTGGTGAGATAGAGAAACCTGTTGCCACTGGAGATAATGATCCCGCACCACAGAATCCACTTGAAGTTGATGAATAACTATGCTGTTGTTGTTGTTGTTGCTGCTGTTGATTTTGTCGTTGCATCTGGATTTGATTGTGATGTCGTTGTTGAAGTTGAAATGGAGGGGTCAATTTTTTCTCAACACAAGAGTTGCGGTACTTTATCAAATTTTCTGGAAGAATTCCATTGTCCATTTCCTTTGCCCAATTAATCAAAGTATCTTGTTCCCTTCGTAGAGTGAAAATTGCTTTCTAATCATCAAATGAAAATGGAATTAGACAAAATTGTACTTATTAATATATTGCATAAATTAACTGCATGATTTCATAAAATACGTGAGCAATAATTGACAAATAAGCAAATAAATATCAAAAACATAATACCTCCGTTTCTGAAATGATTTCTTCCAAATATTGGTACCTCAACTTCTTTCTGGCTCGACATTCCCGGGCAGATTGTCGGCTTCGTTCTAAAAAGTGATGCAAATTGGTAAATGTAGAGAATAGAGTGGCATTGCTACTACTTTGAAAAATATAAACCAATGCTATACATGCAATATACATAATACATACACACAATACATCATAAGAAATTTGCAGTACATTTAAAAAGCTGGGAGATTATACTTTTATTGAGTAAAAGTTCTTTGAATGTTTACCTAATTTTGCCTTGATATCAACTTTATCAGCAGGTTTCTTAGTGAGAGATCTTGTTCGACGACGAATTGGTGGAGGCTCATATTTCTTCTCGCATTCCTGGATTAGTAAATTCACGCATGAAAATCAGAAAAGTTATTTTATGATATCAAAGTATGATGGATAAGCGTTAAATTGTAAAACGTAACTGGTAATTAATAATTAATGCAAATTAATGTCAAAATATTTATATACTTCTTCATAGTCTGGTTTCTCCTCCTTGAAAAACACAAACGACGGTAAGGATGTATCGTCCATCATATCCATAACCCTGGAGTACTTCTTAAATTCGTGAGCACGATTCCAGAGAAAATGAATGAGTTGTATAAATAATTATTAAATTGTTTAATAAGGCTCAATTAGTTTCGTTCAGGTCCCTATGTGCTTACAATAGTTACAGTGCAAAAACGACGATATGTACGAAAAACAGATTTGCACTTAATCATTCAAGTTTCAAAATGTTAAAGTGTACTTAAACTAAATCAAGTTGATAACACTATTGACTCTTTTGTTTTAAAAAACACCCTGCAAGTCTTTAGAATTGGACGAGGAAGTAGTTTTACTATTTTAATTACAAAAATAATGTGATTAGACCAATATATAACTGTTTTTTGTCTAACTGCGTATTAAATTGTGTATTAATAGCTTTTGCAACAAAAACGTGTGTTGATATACGCAGTTCGACTTTTTGCATGCAAACTTTTCTGCCAATCAAGAACAAGTCATAGAGTTTTACTTTTTGTACGTATACAAGTTCAAAAATTAGATTTTACCGCTATAACACGTTTTGTGCAAAATTTTTGGAATCTGAAATATTCACAATTTAAGTACATCCCACATCACACTGGTGACTGGAATGAAGTATTATTAGGAAAATAAGCTAAAACAACTGCAATCAAGTAAAAAAAGTGATTAAGTAGTTACAGTCATTGTTATTTATAACCTATAAAGCGTGTTAAATAGTGTGGATAGTAGTGGATAGTTAACAATAAGTCGAAATAGTATCGAAATATAATATAGTAAAATTTGTATTATAAAATGAAAATGAATTCGCAAATACGTTTTCTCAAATCATTGTGTGTTAGTCAAAAAGGTATACTAAGTGCAATTAGTTTAAATGTGTTACTATTAATATGTATTTTGACGGGATCTAGTGAAGGACGAGGTCTACAAGAAGGTCTGTTATTAATTATTACTATAGAACTAAGTTCTTACTTCTAGTACAACTAAATTTTTGATTACTTACACCAAAATGTATGAACTATGAATGTATGAATATTGAATACAAATACTGTATGATTGCTGATTGTCAAAGTTAAAATATGGTTTGCTTTTCAATTTACAGTGACTTGTGGCAGTGCATTAAAGTTGCTGAATAATGCTTATAAAGTAAGATTGCATTCCCATGATATTAAATATGGTTCCGGTTCCGGGCAGCAATCTGTCACTGGGACTGAATTAAAGGAAGATGTAAATTCATTATGGTCTGTAAAAGGAACGCCAAAATTAGCATGCAAACGAGGGTAAGAATTAAGAATAACTTATATTCACACATGACAAAAACACATGAACGTATGAAGTCTTTTGAAAGTACATATATACATAGTATGTAGATCGTTTTTTGGCAACATATTTAGTTATGGGGAAAGGGCAAAGGGTGATTAACTAGTAAAGGATGAATTTTATTCTTTATGTCTACCATTAAATAAAATTAATATAAATTAAAGCCTTTTTTTGTTATTTCCAAACATTTATGAAAAATAGTGAACCAATAGCATGTGGAACCAAAATACGTTTGGAACATTTACAAACAGGAAGAAATCTTCATTCACATCTATTTTCTTCGCCTTTATCTGGTCAACAGGAAATCTCAGCCTTTGGCGAAGATGGTATGGGCGAGTTTTTCAGTATATTTCGTGCGAAAAAATAGCATAGTGGTTGTTATCGGAATTTACTTGATGCATGAATGTATCTTATGCTTCTAGTTTTTTCAGTATACATACCTATATTGTGCTTGCTGTATAAAGTTGAATGCTTATAAGCGGCGTCAAAAATACTAGACTTTTATATATATTTTATATTATAGCTTCAAGGGTCGATTGAGTGAGACAACTGTTTGATAGAAATTATAAGAAAATCGCAGTTTTAGATTTCCAAGTTCTTCGAGATCAAAAATTGTGACAATTCTATCTTATATATCACGTATCTCTTCCCTTGAAAAATTGAAAAAGATAATATTGCGCGCCCTACTTATAAAAGCTTTTATAGAGAATAATTTAATAGAAAAAAAGAAGCTTGTAGTTTTATTTTATTCTTTATTCTTATGTGCTTTGTAATGCTTATTTTAATATGATGATATAAGCATTGCGTGTAGTTCAAAGTAAATAATTAATTCTTCTTTATGAATCCAAGGGAGAGGAGATACTGGAGATGTTTGGACAGTAGTTTGTGACGGAAGTAATTGGGAAAGAGACGACACAATTCAACTTAGACACGCAGATACGGATGGTAAGAGCCTACACATCAATCTTCTTTGCTATCCATGCATTCATTAAAATGGACACAATTTCAGCAATAATACGATTTATTTTTTTTACCTCTGTTTTGCATAATGAAATTATTTTTATTTCCAGCATATTTATCTGCATCTGGTAGTACATACGGTCGTCCGATTCATGGCCAAATGGAAATTGTCGGCTTGTCCCATGCAGACTCTACAACGTAAGTCACATTTTCTTTTTTGTTGTATTATCTAGACGCTATTGTATTATACTAATAACATAGTATAATGCAGTATCTCCAAAAACTGTCAATTGTATCAACAGATGCACTCATTTTTCGTTCGAGTATCAAAATCGGGTGGTCATAGTATTGATTTTAACCGTATTATAATAATTATAATAGTAGCGGGCGAACGATAGACCTAAATGTAACGCTGTAACCATGGGATATTGCCATGGGGTATTGCCATTGGGATATTATTACATAGATTATCCTATGGTTACAGCTTTCGATTTAGGTCTATCGTCCGCCCGCTACTATTATTATTGAATCTTCATGTAGGCTTTCTTTACACAATCATTTTTCATTCATACTTTTGACTACTTTGAAAGTAAAAGCTCGTTTTTAAAGAAAGCACTTATATTAAATGAAATATGGGTATGCAAATTAAAATCAACGACCAGCTGACTTCTGAAAAACTCGAATAGTAAAATAAATTTGTCGGTATCCTGTAAATATATTATGGATATTTTGGAGTTGCAAGATAGTCATTTAAATGAATTATTTGATTAAATTCTAGTTATTGGAAAGCTGTTGAAGGTGTCTTCGTACATCCTAGTGATTTTAATCCTACTGCTAAATCTCATTTCGAACATAATGAATTGTAGACTTACAGTATGTAGTATAGATCACCGGTTCCTGATTCCAAAAATTAAGATCCATTAATAACATTTTTAGACAATTCTGTCGTATGCTGTTGTTTCTTAAATCGTGTTAGTACTTTCAACATTTTTTATTTCCAAAATTTCAGGATATTATAGTTAAATTATGATAGCTTAATATTTCATACTACATACATTAGTAAGATTTTCTTAAAACGAATGCACAAAATCTCGTCTTTGCGTTTACGTTTCTCCCTTTTGATCGAAAAAAATGTTAATGAGTATTTACTAACTATTTAGCAATTTCAAACGATAAACCCAGTGCATGCACAAAAAACTCATACGTCAGTCATCATTGTATATATTATATTTATAAATATCGATTTAACTACAAACATAAAAAACGATCGCTTTTTGCAATGATTACGAAATGTTGTACGATGTAAATTTTACATTATGAGTACTATTATTTATGTACGTATGGATATGCATCTATTCCTACTTATTAGTTGTTATTTGTCGAATAACAGTTTGTTATTCCTAAAATGGTTCTATACTTTATGTTAAGTATTTAAATGTGAACATGCAGTATACTCTCAATTATTTAACACAAGTCGCCGAAACTCCTTCAAATTTTAAGTACATAAATACAGGAGTAGTTGAACGGACAATATTTGATCGTTTCGGATCTCGGCTAATCGAGTGTTAAATAATCAAAAGTGTATTGCACGATTAAATTTTGAACAAAAGCAATACAGCAGTCCTTGGTAATTGTTATTTATTTATTACAAACTGTGTTATAATTACTGTTGAAGCATATAAGCATATAAATTATACATATAAGCTTGAAAGAAAAAATATGTAGATATTTTCAAGTGTTCAAACAAGCAGGGGAAATGTTTTGAAATTGTATTGTATGCTATACAACATAACATATTTTATTATAATATTTACTATAAAGTAGCGATCGTTGACTGATCGTTCGATGGATGAATGATGTGTCATGAAGAGTATTAATTGAATGGTTTACTTAAAATTTTGATAAAATGTACATTTTGTGTGAATCTGAAAATTTCAATTTAAAACAAATAAACGATTATATTACTACTCATGAGTAATACATATTTAATAATGATGTGTTATTATGTATGTGACTTATCATTCGACTACATTGCATACAAGCTGTATGGTTTTGTATCATATTTAATGTCTTTCTCTAGATTATGAACAAAAGTAAAAAATATGGATGCAGAAAGTTAGGGTGAAAGTCATTTGGTCACTTAAGGACGCTTAACGATTAAATAGTATGCAGTATGCATAGGTAGACACTTTATGACTGTCAACCCCTTAAGAGCAAATGCACTCAGATATGACAATGAAAATGATTGATTCTCAATAGAGTAGTAACAAGAACAAACCTTCTTTTTATTTATAAATCAAACATTTCAGTTATTTTCCCCCTATACATATTATGTATTTACTAACTAGGTATCTAGGTATTTTTTATATTTTATTTATTCATGTATTGTATAATATATTATTTATGTAAATACGAGTACATAAATTCAAAAGTACGATAAAGAAGTATATATATATGTATATTTTATATATTTTAATAAAATCAATTTCGTAATTTCATTTTCCTTCAAGTTTCAACGTTTGAACGGGTTTAAACAAAAGTAAAACTATATTGCCATTATAATATAGTATAGGTATATATGTACGCATAGGTTGATAGGTTAAAGTCGCGGTGTGGTAAAAGGTTTCTTTTTTCTCGAGACGACGACATTAAACGTTCTTTATATCTTTGTTTGTTTCAGTTTTTTAAATAGTAGACTGTTTTTTCTTTTGTTTGTTTGGTTTGTTGAAATATAACTTATAATATATATTTATGTATATTATATAGAAAAGCCATTCATGCTTTTTTATGTATAACGGAAACGCTCGTGAAAACTTTCGTAATCGTATATTATAGTTATCATCATCAGAATATTATGAAGTATAGTAGTAGTTATTATTAAATCATTATTGTTGTTATATATTTTCATAGTTGCATAATTTCCGACTTTCTAACAGTATTTAAAGTACTTAGATTCTCCATCTACAGAGAGAGAGAATAACTGTCATAGGTTTTGTTGTTTTAGTTAGTGTATTTTACTTATTCATTTTCGTTTTTTCTTGCTCGGATCCATGTTATTTGTATGTATGTATATGGCGTATGTAGTATGTATTTAGTAGTAGTCTGTTATGCATAGATAATTTACACGATTTTTTCTTCCTCTAATATACACAACAGTATTATGTTATAATATATATGAGTATATGACTATATATTATGAATGTGTAACTGGATGGTTTTACTAAATTGTAAGCTTTGTTTCACTGCATACCGCATTTATCAAATTTTTTTATTGCCCACCTCCACTATCATAATAATAATATTATCTTTATTATTATTTTTATGTTCATATATGTATTTTTTTATTATATAGATTACTAAATTTGTTTGGACTTTTGAAGGGAAAGCTTCTTATTACGTTTTTTTTCTTTTCGTTCATCTTTCTCTCTCTCTCTCTCTATGAAGCTTTGTAATGTATGCACAATATTGTTTTTTTTTCTTTGAAACTTTAAAATTTAATTACCACAATCGAGTCGTTTTAAATCATTGATGTAGATATTGTTGATACGTAACTAATGTGTAGGTGTAGGTGTATTCAAGTCGTCATCGTCTGACAGGAAAATCCTGTACTTTGTATGCATGTATGTATGTTTGTATGTACGTGAGTGAGCTTGTGTTATATTCGTGTGTACGTAAGCTTTTACGCTTTAAATTCATTGTATATATAATCTATAAATCTGTAGACGTCGAAACAAAAGTAAACAAGGAAGTATGTAAAATTTTGTGGTGAAAGTTAGAAGTCAAGGTACGCATGGAAAAGCGTAAACCTTACCAACTGAAACTAATGTAGCCGTCGCAATTATAGATAACCTTTTTGCTTGAAGAATAAGAACAGAATTGAAGAAGTACTGATACATTGGTTTTTTCAGATTTCAGATACATATATATATATATGTACATGTATATTGCAAAATATACTTAACATGCGAATACTGAATAGAGTTACAATTGTTGTTGTAGAGTGTACTTTTGGTTTGTTATGGGTTGGTTTGTTGTGTATCAAAGTATGTATTATTTATCCAATAGTGTTTATGTGTATGTGTGTATGAGTGGGTGTATTACTTAAGGAATTTCGGTATCGATAATTGAGTTACGTTGTAAATGTACTTATACGAATGGTATTATTATTATTATTTACGCAATATAATATCACGATAGGACGTCCGATCTGCATAAAAAGAAAAAGAAATGAGAAACCGTCTTTTTTGCGAAATGGCAAATAACCTGAGCACCTACACTTTTTCTTGTCTTGGTTGGCTTTTGCCTGGTTAAAATTAATTGGTTTCTCGTTAGGAATAATAACAATATTCAGCAGTGACTAGATGCGTCTTATATACATATTATAGAATATACATAATATATCCACATTTGTAATACCTCGTTTTTTTTCGTCATCCTATATATATTATAGACTAGGAATATATTATGTAGGTATGTGTGTATTCATCGTAAACCCTAATCATAATAACAACAATAAAAACACTATTAATCAGTATTTCTTTGAGGTGTCATATGTAATAAATAGTTTAACAACTATCAAGTAGCCAGTACTCGAACTAAAGAAGAAAAAAATATGGGAGTTCATATACATACAGAGCGATGAACAAAAAGTGTTTCTCCTTGTTTTTTAATTTAAATTTAACATATTAAGACAACCTATTATTTACACAGTATGTTCACGTAATTTAATTGGGAGTAATGTCATTATTATATATATTTTTAAGCTATTCATGTCCCTAATATAATATTTTATGGTAGGTATACACGTGTTTCTGTATCTATGTATGTGTAGTTTGTTTTACCTTTTTTTAAAGTCTGTCAAAAAGGGTATCTAAAATTTGGTTATGTATATATTTACAGTTTAAAGCTGTCATTTCCTTCATGTATACCTTATTGTATATATATGTGTGTAATAATTATCATTTTATTTCACCTAATTTTGAAATTTGTTTGGAGCTCGGAGTTTGGGAGGAAGGGAGGGCAGTAAGTTAGTAGAGGTAGGAGGGGGTATTGTTTCTCTCCTTGTTTTATTTTTTTATAAAAGTCACTACTCAAGATGCGACTAAAATAGGTTCATGTATCATAATATAATATATACTATAGTATAATGTACAATATATATTTCAAAAAGAGGTATGTAATTGTGAATTTTTTTTGTTCTCTAGTAACCTTAGGTATACACAGTTATGCAAGTACAACTTGTAAGTTAGTCAAGTCATGCTTTTTCTCAGTGGTTCATTTTCTTTTCTCTTTTGTTTCTCTGCAAATATCTACTTACATAGTACATAGCACCACGCATCAGGACTCGTATGGTTATTGATATTTAGGTAATATGTATGCATGTGTCTTAATTTTGTTTGTAGGTATGATGGGGTCCAATTTTAGTTTTTAGATTTACAGTTTGTATTTTGCTGTTAGGTTTTAAATTGGAATTAGATTAGATTATACTTAATATATTATGAGTCACAAAACTCGAACAGTTTTAGGATTCGTTTTCTTTTACACTTTCTCTCTCTGTGATGATAAAGATATCAAATGTATTTATTAACCAAAGGATAAAATAATATAGTATGCAAAAATAGTTGTTATAAAACAAGGTCCTTTAGGTAGAGAAATGTATATATTGTAATATATATATATGAGAGAGGAACTAGGTAAGTAACATAATCGCCATCGCCATGATAATTTAGGAGGATATTACTTTGTTCTCAAAATTCAGTAACATAGGATACCATGCAGTATATTTTGTGTATGTACATAATACAGTTACTGGTTTTTAGTTTCCTTTGATATAAGGTAGCAGTATACTTAAAATTTAAGAATATATAATATTTATAATAGTATGCGTATTAAATGACTTGAAGGCATAAAGAAGAGAAAGTGGTCCACTTTTATAAAAGGATTACTTTTTCCTCACAAGTCTTCAACAACTGAGAATAGATTGATCCTATTATAATGCATTTTAACAACATTATTAAGTAATTAATATAAAATATGTGAAATTTTCTCTCCGTTAACCTTATCATGATTATGATTTATCTTGTGAGCCAGCGTTTTTGGTTTTTAAAAAAATCGTTCATCCTCTTCTGTTTTTGGTAACAACAATAATAATACTACGAGAGAATGTATGTTGTATGTATAGCATGTGTTGTGTTATGCTTGTTTGTATGTATGTATGTGTGTGTGTGTTTGTGTGTACTAAAAGGTTACTTAGATATTTTGTGTTTTAAGAAATTATAGATAGGGAATTGGTAGGTAAGGTATAGATATAGGTAGGTTTTTTTGTTTTGTTGTTGTGGTTGTATAATAATTATTATGCAATAATGATAACAATAATAATGTTAAATTTAATAAATTAATTATACGCCGGAATGGAATTAATTGCGTCTCAGTATATAATGTATAGTACAATAACAATAAATAACGTTATAATGATTTTTCAGTTCCTTGGTTTTTGTTCTTGTAGCAATACATAATTTACGTTTTGACGACTCATATACTTTCTAAACGTAGTTTTTAATAATAATAATAATGATAATAATAATTGTAATAATATATTTTCATATTTTAATAGGACATTATACATTATAGTTTACCTGACAGACTCCTATTGTGTTAAATGAAGTATGAACCAAATTATGTAGTAAATTCCGAACCTCTTTTGTATTTCTCATGCTTTCTCCTGACTTTTTACAAGGCGAAAGCGCGTCAAAGCTGACGAAAACGAACGAGAATTATAATTAGTTCCTGTATGTATAACATATTTATATTCAAATTTCACTTAATACAATAATAGTCTGCCAGGAGTCGGTTTTCTCTTATTTAACAATAATAACAATAAGTTATAAGTGAAGGAAGAGAAAAAAAACAGTATTATATCATCACCTTTATAGCGCAGCATATTGTATTTTTAATAATATATTATTATTACTATGCATATATACATACATATATATATATGTATA